>NDXB01006239.1:0-12644 GCA_002631895.1 Agapornis roseicollis | reverse complement strand
ATGAAATGAAAAAAAGTTAAACTACCAAATTCTCCTCTTTTTTTAATGTGGGTTTTTTTGTTTGTTTGGTTTTTTTTTTTTTTTTTTTTTTTTTTTTTTTTTTTTTTTTTTTTTCTTTTATTTTATTTGGTTTCTTTTCCCTATAGTAATGGTGCTTGACAGCATGATTCCCTCTTGGGAAAATTGGACATATGTAGCTTTTAATTTCTTCTGGAGAAAGGAGCAGTTAAATTAAAAGTAGCAGGATGTTTATCACAAAAAGACAAATTTTCTACCCAGCTTGAGTTGTGGCTCAACTTGAGTAATTCTGTGGGAGAAATCATGCTCCCTACTGGGGAATAATTGTCAGTGGCTCAGCATATTCCCAGTGGGTATGTCATTTTAGCAGAGTTTCCTGAAACCTTAACTCCACACATAGTAGAGTCACTATGGAGTTGCAAGAGGATTCACATAAGGGGGATAGGTCCCAGTAATTACACTGAGAAAGTTGTTTGGGTGAATAGTTCATGATTTGGCCTTAAATCAGAATGATCTGTTAGATAAGACCTCAATGAAAATCTATGTTTGATTGCAGAGTGCCTCATAGCCTCTAGCATGGCCATGAATAAGGCTCCTTATTTCCCTGTACATTGGTTACCTATCAGTAATGCTTCCTTCTCTCACAGAAGTGTTCTAAAGAGTTCATTAATATTTGTGAGGCATTTAAAAGAAGAACTTACTGAAGGAGAAATAGTTCAGGGCTGGGAACATGGGTTCACACTATTATTCCTAGCACAAAACAAAACAAATCCCTAATTGATTCTTCTTCCATGTTCCCCAGAGGGCATAAAGTACAATATATATAAAATATCAATGGAACAAGCAATCGTGCTTGAAGCAGAAACTTTGATGATGTGCCTCAACTTAACCAGACCCATCTGCTTGTTCAGAAGCAGCAGTAAAAGGCTTGAAAGCTGCACAAAGTGCAGCACATACACAAGCCTAGGTGATAAGTATCAGTAGAATTCACTCCATTGCAAAGTGATGAGAACAAGTTTATCATTAGACATGCTCAAGAATAAGCAAACAGGTCCAATTAAAAACAAAAGCCCTCAGCAAGTCTGACCCTGTAACTAATCATGATAGCTGACTGCAGTAACAATTAACTGCGGCTTAAATGATAGTCTGAAGAGCAAGCAGCTTTCTGGAATCCAAAAATGCATGATTTGGGAAACGAGACTTATGAATGTGATCATTTGTACCTGCAATTGGTACCTTGTAAGACAATGTTCCCATTGCATTGCAGAACTAACATGTCTGACCCAATTATCAGGCTGGACAGCGATCCCTATGAAAACTTGGTTTGCAATCTGTTTGAAGAGATGCACAGTATATTATCAGAGGGACAAGCAAGATATTTGAATAATAATGTAATGCTCAGAATTTTGATGTATTTATTGCTATTTTCCCTTATATTGTCTTTAGCGTTTTAAATCTTCAGCCTTGAATTTACAAAATTAAAAGGTATGTGGAGATGAGAGTGCAGTCAATGAATATGACAAAAGAAGTATTTTAAGTTTTAGGTGGATATTCTTGAGATGTAAGTGGCAAGCAGGCTCAAATGAAAAGGATACAGAATCTGAATCATGTAAAATTTACCTCTAGATTCTAGCAGTATTGTCAATGTTCTCTGGTACATTTGATTTCAAGTAACATGTTTTATACTTAATTATTCTATCACATTAGAACACTTACTCTACAATTAATAAGAACTGATTATTTTCCCTAATGAGTCATTGTTTACTACTGTAGACTATTAGTTTAGCTTAGAGTCTTGAGCTTAAAAGCACGATTTTTGCAAAACACTTAAGGCAATCATAAGTCCATAGAAGCCTTCTGTATAACCTATTTTACTGACAAACAATTACATTTTAGATTGAAGAGGTGAAATGATTAAGAATATTTGACTTAGTTGCCATGACAGCATGCATTTTTCATCAGGCAGAGTGTAATTACTACAATTTCAATGATGTAAAATCAAGAAAGATGATAACAAACAGCAGAACCATGGAGATATTGCCATTGCAACCAGGTTGCCATGGCAACAGTGATAATAATCTCAGTGATAGATGTTTTCTCTTGCTCTTTCCATTTTGTACGGTTATAACATTCAGAGCCAGTTTTTACCACAGCTTTTTATAGTTTATTAGACTGTCAAAATAGTTTATGAGATGTTGTTGCAAAGGAAATGACTGAGTTCCGCAGCCTAATAAAAATGCCAAATACTCTGTTTACATACTGCTGCAGCATTTAACAAACATTAAAAAATTGTATGAAAAATGATTTGATATTGTATCTGTATTAATCAATTTGCAAGGCATAAGCTCTGTCACTGAAGGTCAAATGAATACCTTCCAAGCATTACTTTTAGACAGCCCTTTTAAAGTTTATTTTTGACACCATGTTGCCAACTCCTTTTACCTGAATGGTTGCAAAACATGCAGTTCATAGGAAATGCTTTATAAGACTAGTAGATAGCTAGCAAAACTATGTTAGTGGTTTAAATAATGATAGAACATTTAATAACTTAATGTCAAACAAGTGGTAAATTCATATTGAAAAATGTTTTACTGAAAGTCTACCATAGATGTAACACAAATAAAGTAAGATAATATGTACATGGTTTTAGATATAAGTATAAATATACATATACACAAACTATTGTTACTTTATACTGTATGTCTGTAGCATATATACAAAGACTGAGAATAAGTAACCTCTTCACAGTATTACCTCCTATGCTACGGAGGTATCAGAAGACATTGGTTATTAGAAGAAGCATTGAGATTTACTTTTGAAGCAAAAATAAAACCTCTCTTTTATAGTCTTAGTCTGACTTTCTAAATCTGAAGCAATAACTCTTCAGGGAGCAATGTAAGTTTAATGGGAATTTTTAGAATTGTTTTCAAAGGAAATATTTAAATATCCATTTCTATTTTTCCCTATCTTTCTCTCCCTAGGCTTAGCAACAGTCACCATCCATCTTAAAAAAGAATATAGACATCCTCTCAGAAAAAAAACACATTTAAAATCTCAGTATTGACTACAACAAATCATTGCTCTTCATTGAAGTTATCCTATATTTACTTATATATAATTGAAAGAATTGCTAGCACTCCAGCTTTTCCTACTATCCAGTTTGGCCAGCCAAATTACATATTTGCTCAGCACTAAGACCTTCAGGAGAGAATAAAACTCAGGGAGAGGAAGGGAAGGACTCCTGAAATATCACGGTTAAACAGGTGGGTAATGGGGCACGAAGATTCAGAAACAGCATGAATGATTATGCACTGCTCTGAGGTGTTAATGTGGATTTGAGAACTTACATGGGAGACTATTGCCATAATACCAAGACACTGGTGACTGATGGCATCAGTTTCAGTCGTGCTGCTCTCCAAAACTGTTATGTCAAGGAGAACCTGACTGTGCTTATCCCATAATACGTAGAGACAAATGTCCATAATGTAATTCCTCCATGAAAATTAATAAATTTCTGTTTAGAGAACTTTTAGCAGGGGTCTTAAGTGTTGTAGACAACTGTAACCCAGTTACCAGTCCCTGTTCAATCTCAGTTATCTTTTTTGAAAATAAAATAAAACAAAATAAAGTATTGAATAAAGCCAAATATTTAGTTTATTAACAGAACACTACTAAGTGCTACTGACAGTTTATTTCTTTGGTGTTTATACTTTAGATAAACTAAAGGTTTTTAAATTTTAACATGCTTGCAGGGGAATAAAACCCCAAACTATCTATATATCCCAAACCAGATAAGAATTTAAATGTATACACCTTACTGCAGTAAATAGACAGTGTATGTTTACACTGTCTGTGTTGCTTGGAAAACTGTTCCTTGTTGTGTATGTTAAATGTGTATACAGTATGAATGTGTAAATGAGAGAGAGGAAGAGAAGGAAGTCTGGTGTCTGAGAAGATCCACTGTAAAAGCTGACAAATAATAAGCAACAGCTGAGATTACATAATCATGAACAATCTCAGAGGTGTTTTAAGACCCAATAACTTTGTTGACACTACAGAACTGATCCTGCCAGTATATTTGGCAAAATTTCTTTAATTTAATTTTGTCAGATTCTGAAAGTGGATACCTTCCTTTATACAAAAATGGCTTGGGCTTGGAGAATGGGGTCCTGGTATACAAACGCAATTTCCTTCTCTTAATTTTTCACCATTACTCTTCATTACTCTTACTTACAATTAAATAATTTGGTATAAAGTCTTGTCATTAAGGATCAAACCTTTGTAGTTCCATTTCTCTTTCTATGTGCAGTTTAACTAAATTATATGTACTGAGAGGCACCATCAGTTTAATAGAAGCATTCTTTTCCCTGAATGCCCTTTTCAGTTTGTATTCTCATTCATATTCCATATAAGTTCTACAAAAAGCATAACTGAAAGAAATGCAAAGAAAAAAAGAATCCAGCAGGGAAAGTCAAGGGAAAGAATAAGAGTACTTTAAGCTACTTTAATTCTTTATTTGAAACTAAAGCAGTTTTCAGGATGGTGGCGTCTCTTCAAATAAGCTTTTGGTTTTGTTTTCTTTTTTTTTTTTCCAAAGGATATCCATCCCTCCAGCCAACACCATTTCTATTGCTGTTCTTTAAATCTTGCCAGATTCACACTATCTTTTTTTGATAATGTGCAGCTGAAAAAAACCCCGCCATGCAATAGTCTAACTGGGATGACATAAGAACTGTGGAGATACTGTTACTTGGCTCCTTCACCGTATGATGTCTTTGTGCATGCAGCCTAAAATTGCACTGGCCTTTCTCTGGCAGCTGTTACACGTTGCAAATTGATGAATACTTTGCTGTCCACAGTTAATCCAATGTGTTTCTCACACTGTTATTATTTCCCAGGTTTGTCTCCTTCATCAAATGACCATCCTTGCATTATGTCTGCCAAACATTATTATACATCATGCCAAATTTAATTTTTCTTTTTTGTTTATATGGTTACAGAACACAGTCCTTTTCATCTGTTTCCTTGGTCTCTGAGGTGTTTAAACTCTTCTAGTCTTTAAATTTCACTAATAGACCTGACTACCAATGACTTAACAAAAATTATAAGTAACTTGCACCAGTCATCAATCCTGCTTGCACATTGCTAGACTTTCTCCAACTCAGTGCATTTCATTTATCATTACTTTGTCTTTACTGTTTTTCTGGTCACTTTTCAGGTGTTGCTTTTCCAGCTTAACTACGTTCTCAATTCTTATTTGTATCAAATGCTAGGTGCAAATGCTATCACCCATCCACAATTTTGCAATTTGAAGGAAAGAATTAAAAAAAAAAAAATGGAAGAAGAAATCATTCATCTGGAAAGCCATATGTTTGAGACTTGCCTAATTTTTAAAGTCTGATTTCTTATGCATTGGTATTGCATTGGAGCATCTCATATCTTTCGTTTGGAATATACGTAAGATTTCCACTAATTGCAATGGACATTAATTACCACCTTTAAGGATACATCTCTGCTTTCTGACATGGCATTCAGCACATCCTGCCTATCATTCTATAGACAGCTTCTTGTAAGTGATGTCCTTGGAGATTTTAAAAGCATGGGGCCCTTTGCTGGTTTTCCAGACAACACATGAATTGCACTATGTGAATAAACATAAGGAAATTTAAATACTGAAACAGAAATTACATCTTTGCAACTTTATTTAGTGTACTTAATTGAAAACCCAGAGACATTCTGTAAGCTCGAAGAGCTCCTAAGTGCACAAATAGTAAATTGGATTGATAGCCTACAAAAGAGGTTTACCAAGAATGACCTGCCTGCCAGGAAATGAGCTAATCCTAGCCCCTCGGTTTTCAGTACTGATCATCAGTTTTGGAGTAAAGCTGAAGCATTTGCTTTTGCTAGTTTTCTAAGTACATGATGCTTTCTAATGGAATTACGTTATAGAGTATTGAAATATCACTTCCAACTTCCCTTGAGAAGACAGAGAGGATGATCAGAAGCACTGAGACTCAAGAAGCAGTTCCCCTCTTCAAACAGAGAAAATGCAGGTGCCTGGAAAAACATAAACTACTGAAAAAGAGGTATATCTGCAGCAAAATGATGATATGAATTTGAAACACTGCACTCTGCTCTGAGCTGTCAGTACTCTGGGAGACTACGCCCTTGCATGTGATAGTCCATCAGAAATGTTGACGTCATTTTGCAGAATACCTCCCATCTATATAACCCTGTGAAGGAGAGATGCTGCTTTGTAAGGGGCAGTAAGTGATACCCTGGACTTGGTCCCATGCTGACAATTGATATACCTTGAGGCATTTTAATCTGCTGTGTGCCAACACCTTTCTCTATCTAAATGCAGGACACATCTGCTTCTGGGAGGGTATGTGACAAAAAACTGAGGCACAGGAATAGAGTAAGATAGTGTTGCTAAAGAGCTTATAATAGAATTTCTTTACAGAGAGAAATTAATAAATAAAGTTTACACCTGTCCACTGTCCCTTCTTTTAATTATACTTGATGTCTTTTGTCCTGCAAAATGCTGATATATGGAACCACTGCTTGTCCCTTAATTTCAAGATTAATGAACTGCTACTGTTGAGTGCAATCTCATTTGGAACAATGTAGAAAAAATAATCATAGCTAAGTATGGATAGAAATTCTAAAATATTATAGGTGAAGTTCTCAGCTGATGCTGAGCACAGCATTATTCAGCAAAGCATCATTGATGTCACTTGCTACAACAGCAATAATTACTTTGGAACAATATGCAGAGCAAGTACATTCAGAAACAAGGATCCAATATGTTGTAAATGTGCTTCAAAGCCCAAATAGATACTTTGCTATCATTTTCCTGCTGAAATTCTTCTTCCTGATGTCTTTTCCTTCCCTATTTAAACACATTAAAGGTGGATGTTGGCATGAATGATAGAAAGACCTTGTGATGACCCTCTTCACCTGAGAGAGTTTTCTTCCAAACAATATTTGGATGATTCTTAGACCAGATGTGCAAGCTTTAAAACCCTCATCCCAATTGCTCAAGATATAGAAAAAAAAATGAATTAAAATATAGATTGAAAATGTCTTTTGATATTAAAAATCATTTTCTGAGGAACATTTTAGAGCAATTTCTGTCTTATGCATTTCATCTTGCCACTTTTCCCATTGACTGTTATTTCCCTTGGTCTCATGTGGATATATCCTGAATAACACTCTGGAGAATATTAAGCCATGCAACAGTAAGAAAGAGCTCAAGGAAACTATTGCAGCTTAGTCTGCCTCTTACTCTAGATTTAAATGGCTATGGTATTTAATTTTCAGGGATCCTAGCTCAAATTTCTTCTTCCAACTTATAGAAACTTTCTGTGCTTTCCATCCAATAACCTCTATAAAATCACGCATACCACTGCTAATAGCCAGCTTTTTTTCCAGACACCTAGTCTTTACTTTCTGGGGTTTTTGGTGTTGGTGGGGGTTTTTGTTGTTTTGTTTTGTTTTGTTTTTTTCCTTTGCCTTTCTATCAGAGAAAAGGAAATGCATTTAATGATAAAACCCACAGAAAGTCCTCTGCTTTAGTATTAAATGCAGTCTGTTCCCTTTCGTTATCTTAAAAACCCTGAGCAGAACTTTCGGTTATGCAATATGCAAATATTTTGTAATCCAGATCCCAAATCATAGAATCATAGAATAGTTAGGGTTGGAAAGGACCTTAAGATCATCTAGTTCCAACCCCCCTGCCGTAAGCAGGGACACCCCACACTAAACCATGCCATGCAAGGCTTCATCCAACCTGGCCTTGAACACTGCCAAGGATGGAGCACTCACAACCTCCCTGGGCAACCCATTCATTCCAGCATCTCACCACCTTACAGGAAAGAATTTCTTCCTTAGATCCAATCTAAACCTCTCCTGTTTAAGTTTGAACCTGTTACCCCTGGTCCTGTCACTACAGTCCCTAATGAAGAGTCTCTCCCCAAGCATCCCTATAGCCCCTTTCAGATACTAGAAGGCTGCTATCCATGTCCCCACACAGCCTCCTCTTCTCCAGGCTGAACAGCCCCAACTTTCCCAGCCTGTCTTCATATGGGAAATGCTCCAGTCCCCTGATCATCCTCATGGCCCTCCTCTGGACTTGTTCCAACAGCTCCATATCCTTTTTATGTTGAGGACACCAGAACTGCACACAATACTCCAGGTGAGGTCTCAGGAGAGTAGAGTGGCAGGATCACCTCCTTCGACCTGCTGGTCACACTCCTTTTGATGCAGCCCAGGATGCAGTTGGCTTTCTGGGCTGCAAGCGCACACTGCAGTCGGCTCATGTTCATGTTCTCATCGACCACCACCCCCAAGTCCTTCTCCGCAGGGCTTCTCTGAATCTCTTCTCTGCCCAACCTGTAGATCTAGCTGAACTGTTCTTTTAAAAGGCCCCAAATTATTAAAGTTGCTTGCTGTGCATTTTTATAGGAAGGTTTTAAATTTTCCATTACTGGTTTTGCAAGTGATATATCTTTTAAAACTCTGTAACATAGCCTGATAGCTTTGGTATTGGTATGACTTGATGTGGTTTTCACTATCACAGGCTATCCAGGAGAGCATACATATTGCAAAGTGTAAATTAGTTTTATTTTAAATGATGGGAAAAACCAAAGAAAGAACAAATGGATATCCTGCAGGACAGAGAAATCAACTTTTTAGTAGCACTGCATGAGTCACTTTTGAATTCATTTCAGTGGCTGCTTTTCCTATTGCTGGTATATATACATTTAGAGATTACCTGTGCTGTGTGCCATTAGACCATGGATGTAAGTGTGCCAAGGGCATCTAGGATGCAATTTTCAGTGATCATATACCGTTTGCTCCATGCAAGCAATCTGGGATTTCTATGACATCTTGTATTCCCATCCCAGACGCTTTTCTGGGAACAACTGAGCACTTCCGTAGTTCCTACCTTTCCTGGGTTTAGCAGTAGCAGTCATCTTTTCTTCTTCTTAGTAGCTGGTGCAGCATTGTGTTTTTGAATTTCGGCCTGGGAACAGAACTGATAACAGGAATGTTTTTAGTTATTCCTCAAATGTTTAGTCTGACCAAGGACTTTCTTAGCCTCATGGTCTGCCAGGGAGGAGGAGAGGCCGGAAGGAAGCAGAGACAGGACACAAGACCCAAACTAGCCAAAGAGGTATTCCATAGCATAGCATGTCATGCTCAGGATGTAACTGAGAGTTACCCAGAAGGGTTGGTTCTCTGGTGGGTTGGAGGAGGTATTTGGTTGCTGCTTGGTTGGTAAGGGTGGGGGTGAGTTATCTGTCGGTGGTTGGTGAGATGCTGTATTCTCTTCTGTTGTTATTTCCTTTATCATTATTAGTATTGGTGGTAGCAGCAGTGTTTTGTGTTATGCCTTATTTACTAAGCTGTTCTTATCTCAACCTGTGGGAGTTGCATTCTTTTGATTCTCCTCCTCATCCCTCCGGGAGCAGGGGGAGGGCAAGAAGGGGGGTGGGGGTTGAGTGAGTGAATGAGATGCGTGGCTGGGTTTAAACCACAACACTAAGACCCACAGTTGTCTCTGCCCAGTTTCTATAGCAAGCTTCTGAGCAGGTACACAGAAAATGAACAGTAGGTGGGAAGAAGGACAGTTGAGAAGAAAAAGAAGAAAAAAAATGGGCATGCACCTTTCTGACAGAGTCATTTTCAATATAGCACACACTAAAGAAATACTATAATGGTAATCATTTGGCCATGCAATCTCTGAATTGCAGGGATGCAAATTGCTGTGACTGTTGTTGGTCTCTGGCTATTTCTGAAGACAAAACTTTTCAGAAATGATTCTGAACATTTCTCCTGCTGCTGAGACACTCAAAAGTCTGTACTCATCCAGCTGAGTTGTACACAATGAAGTACTCAGATCAGTATTTTACTACCTTTACGCTGCCACTAGAGAAAATATAGCGTGATGGATGCACACAGGAAGAAATTCAGCTGACTTCAGACTTAAACAGTCATTTTAAAAGTCTTGATATTTCTTTATATATGAGGGTGGATTAAACCATACAAGCTTGTTTGGTTGGGTTTTGCTTGGCTGAGGGCTTTTTGGGGGATGTGTGGGTTTTTTTGTTTTTGTTGTTGTTTTGGGTTTTTTTGGCTGCCTGCAGTCTGGATATGCTCTGTTACTGGGGAAACACTTTGGTACACATTTACTTCCAGATTTTTTTCATAATTTAAAGTCTCAGACACTTCTTAGGCACTGAGAAGTTAAAATATTCACCTTAGGAGAAAACCATTGCAATATAATGGATTAAGGCAAAAAAGGGGCTGTTCAAAGGAGCTTCTATTAGCAGCAAACCTTGCAAAACAACACTATATGCAAATATTTTGCCTCACAGTCATATCTCCTTAACCTAGCATGATGGATAAGAAACTATCGTTTCTTATCACTATCATGTCATCTTTTCTCAAAACCTGTTCTTTTGTCATTCACACTTCCTAGTGTAAGCTAAATTGTTCTTAAGACTTTCCTCACAATGATCCTGAATTAGTTGACCTGAAGAAGGATCATTTGTCTTCAAAATTGCTAATGATTTCATAAACACTTTTATGTTATTTGCTTGAAGGTGGAATATCTGACTTCAGCTTTAAAGCCTTTTGCTCCCAATAAATTAAAATAATGCACTTAAAGGGCCTCTTCATTAAAGCACTGGAGAGTAAAAGCTCCATTTAAGTGACATGTTTGACTCTCCCTCTCTTTTAAAGCTTCTATTTGTTGCTGATCAACACCTCAGCTCCCACTGTTTATTCTGCCATATATGGTACACAGATAAAACCATATTCCACTCCATAGGCTTTTTCTAAGATATCCACATGCAGCAGGAGGTAAACAGAAGAGTCAGATAAAAAGAATTACAATAGGATGTTATTTATGCATTAGAATACATGGAAGAACAGGGGAACAAGATGAATACACTTTAAAGAAATGAAAATTGAGCCTGACAAGAAATACATGATTCTTTAAATGCTTTTGCCAATCTAAATGTTGGAGATAAGCTCCCCTTTCAAAGAAAAATGATACTTAGAAACGTTTTTCTTTCACAATAAAATAAAATAACCTGTGGGAGGTGAAAAGTTACTGTGGAAAATCATAACTCAGTGTTTGTGAGACACTATCCAACTCAGGCGAGGAAAGGGAAAGTGGCTTATCAGACACTAGTGCAGGGAAGTAAGTTGAACCTTCATCACATGAATATCATAAAATGCTTTGGGTTGGAAGGGGCTTTCAAAAATCATCTAGTCCAACTATTGCAGCTTCCATATTGATGTTCCACAGCTCCGGTGACTTCATGCAAAATACTTCTATCCTCTTCTCAAGGTGCCATATCTCCACATTATGCCCTTACAATCTAGATTGCCAGCCTAAGGCACTGAAGGTTATAAAACAGGATATTTTAAAAAAAATAGCAAGAAAAAGGGTCTTCATTTTACGTGCTCTTACTTTTGTTTTACTTTATTTAATTCTAGTTCCTCAGACTTTGCCGCTTAGGCAAATCGTCTCCACAGGTTCAAGAAGAGACTTTTTCTGCCTCTCCAAGTTGCTGATAATGGCTTTCTTCTTTTCCAAGTCACTCAGTATTAAGATGAAAACCACTTGTTGTTTTTTTTTTTTTTTAAACTGTGTTCAAAAAGTCCTATACAAAGCACAGTTTACTGGCAAATGAACAGTTTCTGAACATTCTATTTTGCAGATTTTTTCTAAATATTATTATTATTTTTTTATTTTTTTTTTCAGCAAGAAAGTGTTTAGACCCTGGAAAAGGAGTACTGAAGTCAGTAAACCCTAGAGTATGAAAAAAAAACAGAGCTGTTTTTCCAGCAGAATAAGATAAGAACCCACAGTTCTGGTAAGGTTATGCACAACTAGAAAAGCTTTAAGTAAAAAATTCCACCAATTTGCTTCTCTAAATGAGTTTGAAAACTTTCATGACAAGAGAAGGGAGACTTACTCTCAGAAGCCTTGACACTTTCTCCAGTATCCCACTCACTGGAATACAGCTCTTCTGAGATCGGTAACATCTCTGAGGAGACCTTAAATCTTCACATCTTACATCCATTACAGTTTTAATTCTGGTCGGGTATTGTTACATATTACTTTGTGCTGTTATTGTCCCTGCAAAATAGCTTTGGCATGCTGTTGGCCTGTCTTCAAATATTCCTGCTCTTCATTGGGTGGTGAAGGTAGTAGCCATACATCTTTGTCTTGCCTGATCCATAAAAAGTGCGCATCATGATACCAAATTCATAATCCCATTGTTTGCTACACATAGTATGGGTGTGCTCTGTCATAGAAAGTGTCATCTAAAAACTAGAAATGAACATAAATAACTGGTGCCAATTATCTGCCTGAAACTGCAGTTATGAGGCAGAATATATGACTACTACAGCTATGCAGAGAATGTGGAGCAATTAATATTTAAGTAAAGTCTACTGAAATTAATTATCACACAATTTAAAAAGAATTTTTGTATATTGATCCAGTTTATGTATAAATTGAAACTTAAGAGTAAAGGTAATAGGTGAGTGTCCTGGGTTCAGCAGTTGCAGTCAGTTTTTCTTCTCTTTAGTAGCTGTGTTTTGAC
>NDXB01006238.1:0-11197 GCA_002631895.1 Agapornis roseicollis | reverse complement strand
TGCATCAAAAGGAGCGTGACCAGCAGGTCAAAGGAGGTGATCCTGCCCTTCTACGCTGCTCTCGTGAGACCTCACCTGGAGTATTGTGTGCAGANAAGCAACCGTATCCTGGGCTGCATCAAAAGGAGCGTGACCAGCAGGTCAAAGGAGGTGATCCTGCCCTTCTACGCTGCTCTCGTGAGACCTCACCTGGAGTATTGTGTGCAGATCTGGTGTCCTCAGCATAAAAAGGACATGGAGCTGTTGGAACAAGTCCAGAGGAGGGCCATGAGGATGATCAGGGGACTGGAGCATCTCCCATATGAAGACAGACTGAGAAAGTTGGGGCTGTGCAGCCTGGAGAAGAGAGACCTCATAGCAGCCTTCCAGTATCTGAAGGCAGTCTATAAGGATGCTGGGGAGGGACTCTTCATTAGTGACTGTACTGATAGGACAAGGGGTAATGAGCTCAAACTTAAACAGGGAAAGACTAGACTGGATATAAGGAGGAAGTTCTTTCCTGTTAGGGTGGTGAGGCACTGGAATGGGTTGCCCAAGGAAGTTGTGAGTGCTCCATCCCTGGCGGTGTTCAAGGCTAGTTTGGATAGAGCCTTGGGTGACATGGTTTAGTGTGAGGTGTCCCTGCCCATGGCAGGGGAGTTGGATCTTGATGATCCTTTCCAACCCTAACTATTCTATGATTCTGTATCTCATAATCCAGATAAATTAAAAGCATCAGCTCAACCTCAAATGTTTATTGCATTTCAAACAGCATTTATCAAAACAAAGATCTCATTACAACATATATAGGTACTGGACCATCCAAACCCCTTCGTTTGGTATGCCTCCAGCATAAGAATCTAACACAAATTACTCTGAAATACAACATATCTACTACACTAAAAAGAAAAGACATCACTCTGTCTCCTGAAGAGAAATCAGTTCCACATGGAAAAATCTATAGGGAAAAAAAAATTAAATTATCAGTCTCAACTTTTGAATAAATAAACAATTTTCCTGCAGTGGAATGTTTTCACTCAAAGAAACGATCAGATCTCACATGCCTACTTAAATATGTCTGACTTCGGTCCTTACAAAACAACAAGACCTCAGTATGATAAACCAGATGATAGTTTAAAGCAAGACAATGAGGCATTGTTTACAGAGAAGATTGAGAAACTGGTTTAACAAGAGGGGTCCATGGACATCTATTGTATGTACAAGAAGGAGATTTACTGGAGATTTTGTAATTTCTACAAGGCTCTTTCCAACCAGCTTCATTAACTTGAAGTAAATCAAATCATGCAGAGATCTGGCTCAGCCAGAGAGACATGCCGGGAAAGATACAAAATGAAGAAGAACAGACGCAAGATGATAAGCTTCAAAATCTTTGGCATTTTTCATAAACATCTTCAAGGTTTTAAAATCTGTATATTCACCCATTTTCCCACACACACTCGCCTATAAATACATTATACATGTACTCTTCTTTATGCACAACTTTGTATATGCATGGGTACACAAGCACATGTGCAGACAAAGAGGTGTTTTTGTGGCTTTTAAACCAAGATAATCTTTTTTTCTATCCTTTCCACCCGCAGCTACACACAGCTTTGCATGAGCAAAATATATTCCTTCTCCAATCGAGCCTATGAAAATGTGCCTCTCATTCAAAGGCACAGTGGGGCTTGTTACTTTGAAAAATAAACTTCTTGAAAAATCACTGAATCTGAGTAATAATCCAATGGAAGATACTCTGGTGTTAATATATCATCTTCAAATTCACACAACAGGCCCACAAGATTGAATTACTGAACCATATAGCTCAAATCCATTTGGATCACTGATCCATAAGCAAGGTTTTACCCGTTTTACCTCTAATTGCATGAATTCCAAAGTCATCTTCTGTTAAACATAAACCTTGTCTCTTAGGATTCTCTATTTCTTCGTACTGTGAACTACCACAGGTGATGGTGGTGGTAACCCCTGCCTGGGATCTACAAGCAGCAACTCCAACTCTTGACTTATTGTGGTGACAAATTGCTCCAATGATGTCCTACAGCACCTAAAGGACTGAGGGCTACACTCTCACCAAAACTAAGCAGGTTTACATAGAATTCTGTGTTTGTTTCCCCTGTCAAACAATATGAATAATGCTGGTTATCTGAATTATATAAAGTGAAGCACAGGAGCCAAAAGATTGGTAAGCAAGCAAAAAATCACATTCTCTTCAGAATAGAAAATGGGGTCCTTTCTTCTGTCTCTTTGTTGCTCAGTTTCCATATGACTTCACTTTCTGATCCTCTCCTGGTGAGCTACCAGGAAAGAGTCCAAGACATCAGTACTGGACCAAAGTCTGCACTATTGCACAACCATGTTTTCAGGTATTATGCTGTCTTTCTGCACAAGCACTTGTCTCTTTAAGGCTATAATGTATTTTTTTCTCTTGGATATGTAG
This sequence comes from Agapornis roseicollis, assembly GCA_002631895.1. Taxonomy (NCBI): domain Eukaryota; kingdom Metazoa; phylum Chordata; class Aves; order Psittaciformes; family Psittacidae; genus Agapornis; species Agapornis roseicollis. Next base: position 8,760 of record NDXB01006238.1, on the reverse strand, counting down.
TGTTGACCCCTTTGGATTTAGACAGGAAAACAACAGCTATGCTGAAAATATCTGATGAGATGGAATCATAAAAGGCAAGTCAACAGTGTCTTTCAGGTCAGCGAGTTAGGCTTTTCTACTGTCTCTTAATCCTTTTACTGCAGAAGGTTCTCATGCATCCATTGCCAGCAATGGATCTCTGATGATTCCAGTAGCCAAACAGTTAAACACAGGGTGGGCTTCAAAAAAAAANAGTCAACAGTGTCTTTCAGGTCAGCGAGTTAGGCTTTTCTACTGTCTCTTAATCCTTTTACTGCAGAAGGTTCTCATGCATCCATTGCCAGCAATGGATCTCTGATGATTCCAGTAGCCAAACAGTTAAACACAGGGTGGGCTAAAAAAAAAAAAAAAAAAGGGGGGGGGGGTAGGGAAGGAAAAAAACCCACAAGTGCTGGATGAAATACTGAGATATTGTTGGAGATCCTGCTCTTTCTGCTAATTATGATAAAAAACTTCTTAAAATGTACACTGCTTGAACAGAAGATGGGTATCAAGGACTCGTTAATTCAGAGCTTAAACCTACCTAGGCACAGTGATTTCACTCCAAAAAGAATAGCTTTCGTATCTTAATGTAAATCTGTTGGATATGTTAAAAACTGGTTTAGAGCATCTCCTCACATCAGCTCAGCTGATCTGCTACACTAAGCGGAATTATATCTTCCTACATAAAACAGGGAGTGCGGCCACATCCAGCCTCTGCAACCAAAGGGAAAAAATAAAGTATTGCACAGTTGCACCATGCTCTCCCATTCTCCTCCCAAACCCAAAAACTAATTCATACATTCCTCCTTGCTCTTTTTTGGGCTGCTACTCCATGCTCAAAAGGCAACCCAAAAAGGACAACCCAAGATAGGTGTTTATAAAAAAACACATCTTCAAATAAAAAAACAAACCCAAAACCCAAAGTCTGTGAGTCTGTTGCAGTAATTATAGTGTTGTTCTGAAGCAAGAAGGGGAGGAGGGAAGCTCATGTTCATGCATAGGGGGTATGGAGGGAGATGCTGCATTCTGAAATCACACTGCATCCTATAGGGCGCTCCGCTTCTTCCTAATGGGACTGGAGCTGCTGTATGGTTTCAATTCAGCATGCTGCACCTGTAAAAACAAACAGACATGACGTTTGCCGTTAGGTAACTCTAGCTCACTACAGTGTGTGTTAATGGCTCCCTGAGGACAAACCAAGGGAAACTAAGGAAGGTTCAAAAGTAATGAATCATTTTCTAAACACAGGAACATGGGGGATTAATTGCAGGAAGGATTTGAGAAGTCATGCATCATTTCTTGAAACGAAAATATTAAAAGCAGATTTCTCTAATGAGATACATGGGGTTCTACCTGATTTTAGCAATGTAGGCTAGGTCTTTTGGGTTTGTTTTGGTTTGGGAGGTTTTTGCCTTATCTTTCTGGCATTAACCTGTAAGTTTAATGAACTTCTGTCAGGAGTTTCAAGTGGATCCCAATACACAGTCAGATGTCAGTTGTCAAAACTGTCCACAGACCTCAGGATGCTGACATAATCATGTCGAAAAAGGAAAATATTTTCCCAAATAGAACCTGGACAGAGCTTCCTCCACCTTTCAAACCAATTCCATACACGATATAATGGTTAAAGCATGTGTTATAAACTGACAAGGATGGTATGATCTCCAAATCGTCTGTTCTACAGAAAAGTATTCCCATCGAAATCATGGGGCAACTTCTGCTGAACATGCCCTCTTTTTAATTCCTCTTCTGTCCAACATATGTGGGTTGTATACAAATGGCTGTAGCTCAGACAGAGGTAATTTCTTAACTCACCGCAGTATCACAGTGAAATGATATACATTGATAGCATGGAAAACTAAAACCATAAAACATTGATAGCATGTAAAACTAAAAACATAAAATATTGATAGCATGTGAAAGCAGACTGAGGGACTTTGGATCTGCCATGGATGAGCGTATGGCTGTCACATAAGCTCACTATTTTTAGGACTAGTGGAAAACTCTGAGAAGGTTTGTCCCAGCCTAGGAACTTTTATCATTCCTCTCATAGAAAATAGTTATTTTCCCTGGAAAGCTTAGAAGATCTCCAAATGATGGAAACCACTTAAGGAAATGTTATAAGTGTAAATGTTAAATAAAGCATAAACAGAAAAGCAGCTTATCTTTAAGCACAAACACTAAAAGGGCATATGCAAACCATCACTGCAAATCCAGCGTGCTTTAATAGAGCAATGGCAAAAATAAAGAACACACTGAAGCTTAACGTCTCTATGATCATTTTTGTTTAGCTTTTTTCTCTCCCACCAGTCTATGGCGAGATTTCACTCAAGATCAAGACCAACCAATGTGGTGGTCTATTGAAATAAATGTCACCAGAAGCCTTTCCAACCTTGTTTCTCTACCAGATGCCTCGACACTGCATGTCAGCAATTACTTTTCTGTCTCCAACAGAGTAAAATCACTATAGGCAAGACTGTGATCCCATTATTCACAATGAGCAGCACCTCACTGTGAAAGTACCACAGTTCGCAGAGGAAGGTACAACATAAGTGGGATCCAGGGCATCAAGATCAGAGCCTGAGGACACAGATTCCAGCTGATTAAAACAAAAGGAAGACTCCTTTATATTTTGTGGCTTCTTTACCCAGCAAGACTATTTTCCTTCCTCCAAGAGAAATAAACAGATCCTGACATTCTGAAGGACTTATTGTTCAAATAATTCCCAGGAAGATAGGCAAGATTACTAAGACACTGTTGTTGTTTCAAAGAAATAGAAGAGACTTGACTGAAATTGAGGGAGGACAGGCTCTGGTTAGATTAAAACTTATAATTCCATAATGATAGAAGATTGATCTGAAAAACTGCAGAGTTTTTAATAGACATCTCAAAGCTGTCTTTAAAGGAAAAGATGAGCAGAGCATTGTCCGAGGGAGGCCTGGAGCTCAAGCACAAAGTCACAGAAATAATGCCCTCCCCCTTTTTTTTTTTTTTGAGAAAAGGGAGAATTCAGCAAATCCTTTTGGACGGTCATCTCTATCAAAGAGCCTATTTTTCCCTTCCATCCGTACAAATACCAGAGCAGAAAGGTGACGAAAACCATAGCTCAGCAACCACGCTGCGTGATTTTCCAGATCATTTTAAAGTAGGTCTTTTCAGGATAATTTTTCTGCAATCATTTTATCCTTCTGACAAAGGATTTTGGCTCCCCTCTCTTCTAACACCCTCCCCCTTCCACCTTTGTGGATTTTCCTCAATTCCTTATCTTCGTTATTCAAAAGTGCACTGGCATCATGGTCCCCAAGCAGAGCACCAGCCGCTCTCAGTGCCGCTTGTTGCCTCTGTTGGCGGTGGCCATTCATTACCTACCTTTTGAACATCAGATGGTACCCTGGAGAGGAAATCTAGTAGCTCATTATTGTCGATGGCGTAGGGATTTCTAAGCCTCTTAGTAAATTTATTTATGCCTAGGAAAAAAAAAAAAGGCAAACAAAATAATGTAACTCTTTTCTATTCCCTCCCTCCTAAATCATTCAGGCAACGTGAAAAAGGGAAGAGGAATTCACAAGTAAAGATCAGTGTGAAAGCAGTGCCTTGGACTTAAAGCCACGTACATGTTCCCTGTCACGTGGAATCATTCACAAGTGTCTCCTAGAGGAAGGAGACAATGTTATGTATAAAGGTATTTCCCTACTTTGGGGATCAACTGTTGTCAACAACGTGGCAGAAAGAGATTCCAGCATGCATTTATTCAGGGGGACATTGTGGAGAGAATACACAAATTAAAAGCCAAGAATGCTGTTAAATCTTCTATCCTCTATGACCAAAGACATTCCCCTCTCCTCTTGCCCAGGGAACTGGAGGGCTCTGAAAATAATTGTGCAGGATAAAGGCTTTTTTCCTTCCATTTCTTCCAAAAATGAGAGCTTCCCATCGCAGAACCAGATTTGACAAGTTGGTCATATTATGATGCTGTGTGAAACTGTAAAAACTTACTGCAAGATTTACTTTATTTTAGGGTCTTAGGGTAAGTAATTTTGCTTATTAAGTGCAGCAATAGAGATTCCTGTCTCCATGGACTTAGTTACACTTCAGATGTAAAAGGTGGTCCCTAATCTGGACAAAAGACCCACAGGAGTGTAGTGTTCATATTATTGTAGTGTTCATGAGGTCTTCTCCTCCCTTTGAGGAAAGACCCTCAGCCAGCACCACCTTAACTGCATGGGCCGGGATGGTCAAGTGAGAGACCTGAGCATCCTTCCCAGCTCTTCCTTCGTGCCAATGAAGCCACTTAACACCCTACTGCCATCATTTCCCCACTAACAAATAGCAACTGGTAGTGTGGTTACCTAAAGGTGTGGTGGTAGAATAGCAAAGGAACAATGCTCCTTTCCTAATAGGTGAACTCAGCTAACCCACTTTAAAGAAGAGCAAAAAAATATCAAATGTTTGCCTTTCAGCATCATAACACAGCAATCAACTCCATCATGCCCCTGTCTGGTAGTTTCCCTGAAAGTGATTTCAAATGTGATGCCTGCTCCAGCCTTCTCCTCTCTCTGAAACGTACCTGCTTCACATTCAAGATTCAGCTTTTAAGCCATATACTTGTAGCAAAATGCCAACACAATTTTCTTTGTAGCTGATTTTTAAAAAACAGAAAATACCATAAGGTCTTTTGAGGCCTTGCCACAGGGTAGTTGTTTAACATGTATCGTATTTGAAGGCCCTGTCAGTCTAGATGATGTTGAATGGATGTATAGTTTTTATGTACTCACCATGTCTTCCACATGAGCACAGCAGTATTTTGTTACTGAACTTTTTACTCCTAGTAATTTCTCCCCTTATCTTTTGCCCTTTCTTTTATTTTAATCCTTTATTTAATTTTTTTTTTCCCCAAGTGTAGTTGTTTGTACTTCCACCTTTTCATCACCTCCTTTTTCTGCCCCCATGAGAGCCAAGGCAGCAGCCGATGGCTGAGCCCTCGTGACATGGGGTCCCTACAGGCCAGAACTGCACTGGAGCTGAATACAGGAGAGTTAAGACCCAAAAGGCTTCCACACACCTTGTCCATTCCCTACCATTTCCCAGCAGGGAGGCTCCAGCACCAGGAAGCTAATTACTCTCCTGCAGAACACCAATGCTAGAAGTAGCTCATCTAGGCTAATGCTGTTGTGGTGCTCTTGGAAACTTATAAACAACCCTAAGAAAAGCAAATAATTGGATCACCTGGGGGGTGGAGGGGAAATGGCAGTTTTAAGAAGTTCACAGCAACAGCACTTAGATTGTCTAAAAGGTCATTTAAAGCTTGTTTGACTTAATTCTGTAGATTTATATTGTATTTATCACATGCAAATAAGACACAGTGGAGTACTTACCCCATATTAAAACAATGTACCTCAGTGGTATGAAATACAAAATAATTGTGGCTGCTGCCAGGACCAAGCAGGCCAGGACAGAGAGGAAAGGCACCGTCCAGTTGAATGTGCTGTAAAGAAAAAGGAAAAATCCTTCTCAGCATTTCTGCTCTTGGACATTCTTGTATTCTGCTACTCAACAGTAACTTAATGACCTCTTTGCAGTGCTCAGTGCATTCAGATCACTTAAACTGCAGTCTCTTTGGAAGGTGGATATGCAGATTCCTGCATTGGGATGCTGTAACAGATTAAGGGAGATATCTAAGAGGCCAATATCAAGTCTCTGGGGCGCTCAGTGGACTTGTAAGACATGTAAGCAGGTTGGTTGTTTCTTCGTTATACATGTCACACTTGTCACACATCTCTGCTCATCGGTCAGCTCTCCATTATTCATGGGCAGATTGTCTGATTTGGAGATGAGGCCACACTGCAAGTGTGAGCTATCTGAGTTGGCTCCACTGGGCCACAGTGGAGATGACATGGGATGTGTGTCAGTGGCAGGCAGCCAAACTCAACCCCACCGACAATTTGTAATGGACTGATTATGACAGATGCTAAACCTTAAAAGAGCAGTTAATTTCTCTATATCAGATTAGGAAATAATATTCTATATAAACCTCTCAAAACACACATATTTGCTTCTGTTTCCTTGTGTTTTCAGCAACTCCTTCCTACATTGTACATAGGAGGCTGCCAAAGGTAAGCCAAAGTATACTGGCAGTAGTCATGCTTCTGCACACCACCAACCTGCATCAGATTTTTCCCAAGAGGCACACTCAAGGGGCTTAAACTAACTACAGTCTTTCAGACTTTTGCAGCATTGTAGCACAAAGTGGGACTTTTTTTTCACTCAGACCCTTTATTTCTAAGACCACGATGGATTTAAGCTCAGCAGCTATTGCTAACACATCTTTGATGTTACTTTATCCTATGGTCCCCCATAAGACATACCCCTACAGCATGCACCAAATATTGAGATACCTGGACTACATGAATGCCAGTTAGTCCATGGGAGAATTTACAGATCTGAGCGTGTCTGTTTAATACAATCTGCCTGCAAACTTCATCACATCACAGTCATGGGGAGTAGGAAGATGAGAGAATGAATGTGGACCCACTTATCAGGCTCTAAAATAAGACAAACTTCCCTTGACAGACAGAATTAATAGGATGCTAAAAGAATCACTTTTAAGCTTCAATAAATGTATTAAATATTAACTAAAGATAGGTGGGAGAGGACACACTGTTATCAATCAATGTAACTTAAGTTAAAGGAAAAAAATGGAAAAACAGCTCAATTCAGTTAAACTATTAAAACTCCCTGTGATTGTATAAATGGAGTGACAGACGGAAACTGCAGCACAATTCAGTCTGTCACTGACAAAAAAACTTTGGTAGCAATTTGTTAACGGTACATTACTGTTGAGTTACAACGGAATTCTTCTGAAATTACAGTGGGCATCTTCATTAATACCCAATGTGTTCTTTAAAACCATTGTTACCAAAATGAACACAAGAATTAATAGTACTTAAGCACTGTGAGTCTTCCTGCTATGCAGCTGGGCAGAACAGTGCCCTGTTCATAGACTGGAACACATCTTTGGGCCACTTCCACCCAGCTGGGGTGTCCAGCATGGAACCGCAGCACATGTGTTTGCTGTATTTTTAGCTTGAACCCAGCTCCTCATTAAAGTGTGGCTCGATCACAAACCATCACTTTGTGTGCTAAACAGAAAACAATGTGGGTCAATTAAGACTGAGCTATAAAAGTTTGTGTGTGTTTGTGTGGGGGATTTTCTTTTTATTTTAAGCTCTTCACCTCCCTCCTTTGTTAAAGTCAGGAATACTATATGGGCCTCCCTATGCAACCCTTTGGTCTTCCTCATGGCAACAGCAGGAAGCAGACAGCTCAAAATGGTAAAAAGAGAATAACATCAATGTGTAGGGTAGGGAAATAAGTGACTGGTAACCTCCTGTAACCATGGAGAGGGTGTGGGAAAGGCAACACCATCAATTCCTACCTACTTCCTATGAAGAGAATGAAAAGAAATGCCCAATACTTCTGTGCCCACATCTTCAAGCAATATTTTTCCCTGATGTGGCATTCAGGACTCCCCATCCCATCACAGATAAGACTAGAAATCTAGACAAATGTGAGAGGTAAAGCACATGCTTCTCCTCTTCTAAGGAGATACTACCTAAAACGGGCCTACAAGGAATCTGGAGAAGGCCTTTTTACAAGGACACGTAGGACAAGGGGAAATGGGTTTAAACTGAAAGGGAGATTTAGATAAGATATTAAGAAGTAATTCTTTACTGTGATGGTGGTGAGGCACTGACACAGGTTGCCCAGAGAAGCTGTGGCTGCCCCATCCCAGCAGTGTTCAAGGCCCGAGTGGAAAGGGCTTGGAGCACCCTGGTCTAGTGGAAGCTGTCCCTGCCTGTGGCAGAGGGGCTGCAACTGGATGAACTTTAAGGTCCCTTTCAATCCAAACTGTTCTATAAGCTCTATATGCTTTGGAAAGGTTTCTGGAATAAGACTTTAAAGGAAGAAGCAGTGGTGGGACTGGCCACCTTCTCCTGCTGCACCTTACAGTCATTTTCGAAGCATGACATCCACTCCACCGTAATCCTCCTGGCTGTGCAAATCATGGCTAAGCAAGGAAAAAATTCCCACTTACTTTTTAATCCTCTCCCCAAATGACGCTATTTCTTCTAGAATGCTTTGAACAGCTATGATGATCTCTTGGACCATATGGATTCTCTCAATTAACCCCTTTTTCTCAGATTCCTAACAAAAAAGAAAACCAAAGCTTTTAATACATTCCGTATTTGCTAATATGTTCACAGATAGGTAAGAAGTCAGATTCCCAGAACTGTGGACGCATCCATAGACTCAAGTATATGAGTGAAGGAAGAAGAGAATATACATTCTGGGTTTATCACATACAATCAACATGAAGACATGCAGATCCCTGTATTTTCTACTTTTCCTTAACACATGGGCAGACATTTCATCATCACCTAACACAAATCAAATGCAGGACCTCAGACCAGACTTTCAGTGAATAGCCCAGTTTCATACCAAACCAGAAGAGGTGCTGAGCACCCCTGAGTCCAGTGGACCTGAAAGGGAGTGCTGGGTGCTCAGGACTTCTCAAGAACAAGAATATTCCTGTGCAGAACTTCCAAATATCACTTTTCTGTGCCTTGTAAGCTCCCATCAGCCATGCTGTTTTCTGTATACAGATTAGCAGCAAGATAGTGAATACAATATTTTTTGAACATTCTGTATACAGAGACCCGTTCTTTTACTGCAGGGGGG
>NDXB01006237.1:20643-31313 GCA_002631895.1 Agapornis roseicollis | reverse complement strand
TTTTTAAACAAAATTGGGAAGATAACTGCATGAAGCAACTGACTCAAGTGACCGGAGCAGATCGTCACTTGCTGGGATTTGAACTAGGACACATGTAGTATGGCACGCTTTCTAAACATGGGCTTACAGGGACTAGCTCACAAGAGGATACCCGAAAACTAGGAGGTCCTGGGGTAACGACTTTTCGTAGTACCTTTTGATCTGCCCATCTTACCAGTGTCCATTCCCATGGCTGATGTACATACATACCACTTGAAGGCATTACAAGCCCTAAAACTAAAATCATACAGAAACATTTCGATCCCCCCCTTTTTGTGTTGTCTCGCTGGTACTCGATTTCCACTGATGCTCGTTTTCCAAAGGTAGATGGGATGTTTGCTGACTCCTTGTCTTCTTCTGGCACCGGGGTATACGCATCCCGGGGACGCCCAATGATCCGATCCTGTGGACAAAAACTCACAGTTTTCATTAGTCTTATTCTGTAGGTCTGGTTTAATGGACTTAAGCGGACACCACTTAACCTCACCATGTTTTTTAACAGCAGCGTACCCTCGTCCCATAAGGGCTAGTTTCCATCCTTATTCCCATTCCCCCAGTTCGTTTCTGACTGCAACTGATGGACCCTCCTCTAATGCTTGGGTGGCCCAATGTTTTTGGGTAGGGCTGTTTTCCTCTTCCCCCCTAGGGAAGTGATTTAACGCTACCAGGGCAGTTGCAAGCAGGCGTTCTTGGTCTCCTGATGGGATGGTGTTGTCAAAACCCTCTGCCTTTGCCAATACCTCTAGTTTAGACATCAGAGTGTGATTCGCTCGTTCAACTATGGCTTGCCCTGTGCTATTATAGGGGATACCATGTGTCAGGGTGATACCCCATTTTGAAACAAAATCCTGGACTGATTTAGAGACAAAATTCGGGCCATGGTCTGTCTTGATTTGGTTTGGGATGCCAAGCCACACCATAGCTGTTAACCAATGTTGAATGGTCACTTTGGAGTTCGTCTTACGGTGCTGCGTAGCTATAATCACTCCGCTATATGTGTCTACTGTTACTGCAAGCCACGCTCGGGGTTTCAGTAACTGACAAAGTGTAAAGTCTGTCTGCCACACCTCAGAGCCCTTAAGACCTCTGGGATTGACTCCACTAGACCATAGTGGTGCTTTCTGACAGTGCGGGCATGTGGCTACTATATGTTTCGCGTCGGTGACGGAAATCCTGCATTTCTTTAGCTCCGATATGGAGAGAGTCGTGTAGCTGATGAGCATCTCTTAGCGTCCACACCCCTTTTGCCGTGGCATCTGCTTTATCATTGCCAATTTGGTAAAACCCTTTGATTGGGTCATAGCTGTTGACATGGATGACCGATATGGTGCCTTTTCTGGAAGAGTGCTTCTTCTAGCATTAGAGCAATTGCCGATGTTGATATGCCAGGTCCTGACATGGCCAGGCAAAGCTTGGCCACGAACATTGAATCAGTCACTATGTTGAGGTGTTCCATTGGGAACAGTCCACATGCCAACACTACGGCCGTCGCTTCTAACTGTTGGATGGAGAGCGTACAGTCAATCGTTTTAATGCATTGCCATTCCCTGTCTGATTGCCATAATGCCACAGCAGTTGAGGTCATTGAGGATGCATCTGTAAAGACCATTGGTCCCTGTTGAGGTCGATCCATGATCTTTTGCGGAAGATCTATGTCTAAAATTGCCAGCATCTGAGTCCAAGGGGGCTTCGCCGCATACTGGACTTCTCCCCCGAATCCGACGAGAGCTATGGCTAGGTGTTCTGACATTACCACTGATTGACCTGAGAGCTGTTTGCGAAAAGGCAGGTATATTCTTGCTGGTTCGGTGCCTAGGAGTCTTAGGGTGAACTTTCTGCCTTTCATGATGAGACTACCAAGGCACTCTATTCCTGGGGCAAATGCACCCGACGGTTTTCCCAAAACTACCCAGTGTATTGGTTGTGCTGTTTCAGGAGGGCCCTGTGCTAGTGCCCCTATTCCTCCTCCTTCTGTGAAATGTACATACAGGTCAAGTGGGACACCTGGGTTCCACCTAGCCAGAGTGCTCGATGACATCTGTTCCTCGATAAAATCAAGAGAGTTCATTGCTTCTGTCGTCAGAGTTTTCTGTTCCCAGGGGTGTTTTCCTTTTAAAAGATCGTACAGCGGAGCCATGATTTCTGGAGGGATCAGGATAATGTTACGGAGCCACTGCAAGGATCCTACCAACTGTTGCATATCATGGAGTGTTTGGATATGCCGACGGATTTTTATCTGAGGATGGGTTACAAAAGAAGCTGTGATTTCCACTCCCAAAAAGCTCACACATGATCCTCTCTTAATTTTCGCACTTGCAATTTCAAATCCATTCATTTTCAGAGTTTCTGAAACCGCTGATACCAGTTGGTCCACCTGCTCTCCTGACAGTGCGGCAATTAAAATGTCATCCATATATTGAATGATGGTTGCGGTTGGATCACTGTGTCGAACTGGCATTAGCGCCTGATCCACTGTAATTTGACAGATGGTCGGTGAGTTGATCATTCCTTGAGGCAACACTTTCCACTGAAAACGTAGGCTGGGGTGTTCGCTGTTCGGAAACACGTCNGAATGATGGTTGCGGTTGGATCACTGTGTCGAACTGGCATTAGCGCCTGATCCACTGTAATTTGACAGATGGTCGGTGAGTTGATCATTCCTTGAGGCAACACTTTCCACTGAAAACGTAGGCTGGGGTGTTCGCTGTTCGGAAACACGTCAGAAAAGGCAAACCGCTCCTTGTCCTCCTCATGCAGGGGTATCGAGAAGAAACAGTCTTTAATATCAAGGACGGCGCAAGGTTGTCCTTCCGGTATCATAGAATTCATGGGTAATGCCGTTTGAACAGGACCCATTGGCTGGATTTTCTTGTTCACTTCACGAAGGTCGTGGAGAAGGCAAAACCCTTTGCCAGTGCGCTTGGGGATCACAAAGACTGGGGTGTTCCAGGGACTAATGGAAGGCTCTATGTGACCTAGCTGTAATTCACGGTCGACTAACTCAAGAAGAGCATCCAGTTGAGGCTTTGACAGGGGCCACTGCTCGACCCACACTGGGTTTGTCAATTTCCATGTTAGTTTAATTGGTGGATGTGGATGTACCGCAGTGGCCCTTATGGTAAATTTGTCACCCTGGCTTTTAATTGAGTTAGAGCATCTCTTCCCATCAAGGGTGGGACTCCTGAGATGACATGTGGGAAGAGGGTGATGGTTTTCTCCGGTCCTGTTTCAGTGTGAAGCGTGATTGCTACCAACTGAGTACTTTTCCGAGCTCAGGTGAGTCCACCGACTCCACCCACCATGGGGGCATCTTCTAGTGTCCAGTGTGGGGGCCAGTTTGCCTCTGGGATAACTGTAATATCTGCTCTGGTATCAATCAAGAAGAGAACACTAATGGTGGTCTTATCTGAGGTATTATGTAAGGAGCAAATACCCCATGCCACTGGTGGATCATCACACTTTACTGCCAAGGCCACCCTGGGGTTCTGTCCCCAGGGGGTGTTTTTTCCTGTTCTTGAGGTAGAGGCGGGTTTGACTGGGCTGTTGGTTGAGCCATAAAATCGGTCACTGCTCGAGAGCGCAGCAGATTTGAGAATACCTCGCTCCATCCAGGGTTGAAGTGAGTGGACCGCTTCGTGTTCCAATTGGGAGAGGGCTGTGTGCGGCCCGGGTGCCCCCTCCCTTTTCCGTTTCCCTGAAACGTTGATCTATATTCTTTACTGCAACGCCCTTTCTTTCCACAGCCCCAACATGGTCCTCTGGATCGGTTCCAATCCCGGAGGACCACTGCTTGTGGTTTTCCCAAGTGAGGGCAATTTACCGCAACATGGCCTATCTGGCCGCATTTGAAACATGTCATTGCTATTGTGGCCTGGAGAGCCGCCTGAATCGGAGCTAAACGCTCTTCCTTCACCACGTGTTTAATCATGTCTGTGATATTTGACCCCACTGGAAGCGATCGCAAGATTTCTTTGGTTACCAAATTACACTGTTGACGTAGACATTCTGCTGCTAGCGGGCCTTTTGCCTCCGCTGGCAGGGGTCATGAGTCGATTGCTGTTTGAAGACGATCTACAAATTGTGTAAAACTTTCATTTTCACCTTGCTTTATCGTGGTCCATGGTGATGGTTTGGTAATAATTGAGGCAGCTGTACGAATAGCTTCTCTGGCGGCGCGAGTGGTTGTCATGACCTCATGGGTCCGCAGGCCCTGGGCCTGTGCTTGGAGGTGATCATTGTTGGGCCTGTACCCATTAATCGCTGTAGGTTAGAGCCATGTAGTGGATGGTCTGCTCCGGTCACTTGAGTCAGTTGCTTCATGCAGTTATCTTCCCAATTTTGTTTAAAAAGAATCATTGCTGCTGGGTTAAAGATCAGTCTACAAGTTTGCTTTATGTCAAATGGAAGCATGTCATCTCCCCCAAAGATGCTGTCTATAAGGGTGGAGACCATGGCAGAATTAAGGCCTTTATAAGTAACTGCTCTAGCAACTGTTTGTATATCTTTAGGATTTACTGGTGAGTAGACCCTTTGTCCCCCATCTGTCACTTGGACCGGGAATGCTAGTGCAGCTGATTGAGCACAGTCGGCACATGCCATCTTTATTTTCATCCAATCCGAGAGAGGCAGATCTCTCCCTCGCGATTCCCTTCGAAATTGGATGGGGATGTTTTGTTTTTTATCATTGTTAACGTTTACTTCCTTCTCCTCAGAATCTGAATCAGTGATCCAGCTGTCCCTGTTATTGTCGGAGTCGGAATCCGACCGGCTGGGTACTTCCGGGTTCCGGTAGCCTCTTGTCAAGTTCCGGTCCTGCCCCTTACAGGCGGGTACTTGCGGGCTCCGACCCCACCCCCTAACTTTGTGGGCGGGCCGTGACCCGCCCCCGCCACCTAGATTCCAGCCCCATGCACCTCCCTTGTGGGTGGGCCGTTCCCGCCCTCCTGGTTCACCCCACCTTTCACTGTGACTCCAGCCCCGCCTTTCACCAGAACTATGGCCCCGCCTTTCACCAGGATTCCGGCCCCACCTCTCGACGGGACTCCGTCCCCGCCTTTCACCAAAACTCTGGCCCCGCCTCTCTCCCTCATGACCGGCACCATCTTGGAGTGCTTCTCCTTTGTTCTTCCCAGGGGCTTCTTTGTCTCGCCCCTCCCCTTCTTTCTCTCCACCATCATGGAGTGTATAGGGTGGTGGTCTGACCAAGACTGTTTCAGACTCTGCCTTTTTCTCGGCTCCCCTGGCCTCCTCAGCTAACCCCTCCCAGAAGGATTTTGCTTGTTTCTGGCCCTCCGTGAGTGGGTCAGGGTTTGGGGACTGGGAAGACCTCCCCCGCCCCCGGTTGATCTTTAATCTGAGCAGAGTCATTATCGGGGGGGGGGGGAGGTCTGTGTGGCTGCCCCGACTCCCAAAGTCGGGGTGGCTCGCAAACAGTCCTTTGCCGCCCTCCAAGTCTCCTGCTCCTGAAAGCCTTCTGCAGGGCTTGAGTAACTTTGCCCCACAACTTAAGGTTTTTAGCACTACCCGAGGACATCGCCTCCTCAGCCAGTGCTTTAGTGCACTTATCCCACACCGTAGGGTGGAGAATATCTACCGGCTGGTCAATGACCCCGATTTGTAAAAGCCTCGTAACCACGGGAGTAAAATCTTTGGGCTTACACTCAATACCCCATTGTGCATGCAGTTCTCTTATGACCTTCGCAAGGGCATCCATCCTCCTTGCTGGTCCCTCGGGAGCATCCTCCCCCACCGGGCTGGTCCAGCCGCTCCGGCTGTCCTTTACCTGTCCAGGTGACACTCGATTCTCAGGGTCCTCGGGCCTCCTCGATTCCTTCAAGGTACCCGCCTTCCTCCGGGGCCTCCTCAACTCCCTCAAGGTTCCCCACGAGAGTCCTCGGGCGTCCTCGAATTTGGTGCCTTTGTCGGGGTTCCCGCGAGACTACTGGGGCTTCCGTGATATTTTCGAGGTTCCCTCACAGAGGTCTCGGGCTTCCTTGGCAATTTCGAGTTTCCTGATGGACCCCTCCGGGTTACGATCCCAGTTCCCTGAATTTATCTCGTCACTGAGATTTTCCCGGGTTTCAGCACCACTTGTCGCCTTCACTGAGGCGAGACAACCTGGTTCAGTAACGACTCGACGACCACACCTCTTAGGTCGTTCGGTTCATTAGCACTCAGACACCAATGTGGTGGAAGGCAAATGGCGTTTATTTGTGAAAAACACAGCATTTTATAGCCCTGAGCCCACAACGTCACCTCCGTCTGCTTACGATCTAGCTGTTATTTGATGCCAAGGACAGTGGTCTTATCTTTCCGTACAGCGCGAGATCTTCCAGTCGCCATGCCCTAACTACCACAGCAACAGTGTATGACATTCTCAGAATAGTCATGCTATTAATGGGTTTTTGAAAAAGCTAACCTGGCAATTAAAGCAGGAGCTTCACCGTGCCCACCATGAACACATGCTACAAATCTCTGTCTATTTGGGTGCTATGAAAGTATGCAGTTTTGAGGATCTGGAAGAAAAAGTAGTTGAAAACACAGCTACATGTCAGTCAAAATAAGGTTCTGTCTGTGTCTAACGAGTTTAATGACACCATGTAAGTTATTCAGCAAAGGTCCTCAATTTTGTGGCAGTGTGGTGGAGCAAATCAGAACTTGGGAGTCAATAGGAAAACAGCTACACATTTAGTATGTTACCCAGGAATTATCACAGTTGTGTATAATTTGTATTTAGACCAGCTCTTAAAGTTTTGTTTTCACTGGACTGAAACATGTTGAAGCCAAACAGCTTTCGAAGATTTAGAATTTGCCAGAGAAGCTGTGAGTTGGGACACCTTTCCCTTCTGTGCTAGGAAAGGCTGTAAAGGTCTATGGAGACTGCAGTAAGCATTTGTTGATGGTTTCTGCTAAAACTATAGACAGAGAAAAAGTACTTACTTATTTGAACTGTTGAGTTGTAACCTGAAATCATTTGGTGATCAGCAGGCACCCAGATGGATGTCATGTTCTTGTTTTGTTGCTTTGCTTTTTTTTTCCTGGTTCCTGGTAGTAAAGAATACTGATAATTTTTGTTTAAAGGAAAACTTGCATTCTTCTGAGAAGTATTATCACTGAGCATGTGTGCACCATGTGTTACTATAGTTTGATTGTGTAACAAATTAATACTGCTTATTACCATTCTCTTAGGATTTTACAAGAGCTGCATATGGAAATTACATTTGGAGTGTAGCAAATAGTTCCTTTGGAAACAGAGGGCAGATGTCTTTGCTTTCTAGTATATACAGGCTCTCATTCTAGCATATGTAGGGGTTCATTACAGATGAAACATGTACCCTTTCCTTATTAGACTTGCAGGCATAGTGGCTTGAAGATCACCTTGGCTGCTGTGGTGAGAAAAAGTAGATTGCTTGTCCACCTGCAGGATGACAAAGCAGACTATATAGGAAGTTACAGCATTTTCATTGCAGCCTTAATTGTGCAGTTGCTCATTTCTGTTTGTAAAATCACTACACAGTTGGAATGGGTGATAAATCGGAAGTTTACTGTTTAAAACAGCCTCTGCCACTTGATTTTTCACACTTTTTTTTTAGTGAATCTCTTGGTAACCTTATTTCACCAGTAACAGGCAGTTCTATTTTGATTTCTAACCTGAGCTGACTTAGTCCAGTATTGAGTTGGCTTTTCAGTATTTCCAACTCTTTCAAGTGCCATGGATTGTGAATGTGCAAAAGGGACATGCCAAAACCTGGTACAGATTCTCTTGAATAGAGGATTAAGATTAATCCATCATTGATTGTGTCAGAGGGGTGCTGTTGACTAAAATGTAGATAAAAACAAAAAAGTGAATTATACTTGGTTTTTTGGGGTTTTGTTTGTTTTGTTTGGTTGGGTTTTTTTTCCTGTTATTTGAACAGCTTATCTTCAGAAGGGTCAATATTTTATTCCTGGGCCCAGCCTAGCATGAACCTTCTAATGCTTTTATCTTTTAGACTGCTGAAGCTGTTCTCACAAGCTGGACTTTAAGTAATACGAAAGTCAGCCTGTTGCTAGCAACTTGTGACTTAGAAAACCTCAAAAGTTCTTCTCCTACAACAGATGATTAATTGTCAATACATAAAGACAAAGAATTAAAATGGAAAGATCTGCTAGCAGAGATTTTAAGGAAAAAAACAAAACAAAACAGTAAGCACTTCCGCATTTTTTTCTTCCCCCCAACCCCTGCTTTTTTTTCCTTTTCTTTCTTTTTGTTTCCCCCTTTTCCTCTTTTCTTCAAGGTTCCAGTGTTCCACATCTGCCCTGCCCTGATTGCAGATTAGATTTCTCTTGGCTCCACAGCTGACTCTCCCAGCTGGCTTTGGATGTGCTAAAAATCCAACAGCCAAATCTCAGACTGAGGGTCAAGCACAGAAACGGCTTCCTGTCACCTTTCTGTGAGGAGCAGGTTCCCATCTTGGAATTCAGCTTAGGCTGCATTGTTTCTCTCCAGTCCACTCTGCACAGTGACTTGGATATTTTTCACTGGCTGTCTTTCTCACAGCCATTATCTGTACACAGTCCTATACTCCAAGTCTTTTAATTGCCCACCCACCTTGTACCTGATACTAAGTGGCATGGATAAAAACTTACCATAGGGTCATAGACTGGTTTAAGTTGGAAGGCACCTTAAAGACCATTCAGGTCTACCTCCTCTGCCATGGCAGGGGCACCTTTCCCTAGACGAAGTTGATCCAAGACCTGTTCAACCTGTCCTTGAGTACTGCCAAGGATGGGGCAGACACAACTTCTCTGGACAACTTGTTCAAGCGTCTCACCACTTGAGTCCAAGCTACTGCTATCCCAGTGCCTTTCATTAGTCTGGGAGAACTGAGGAGTGGCTCTCATGAAATTCAGTGCTGCAAGGGAGGGAATTTTGTGGCTGCTGAGTCAGAGGAAACGTTTTCAGTGATTTGGCTCTAGTATCTTCTCTTTATTTTTTCCTAATCAAATCAATAATGCGCAGTAAAAGCCAGAACAAGTTCTCACATGTTTAAAAATGAGGGATCAGGATCTACCGAGATTAGTGGAACCTCACTGACTTAGAGGAGATAGGTCTGTGTTGGGTTGTTTTGTGATACCCTTCTAGTTGTGGAGGAGGCTTACCTGAGTTTCCCAGCTCACAGGTTTTGGTGTGCTTTTGCTGAAACTAAGTTACACGACTGCTTTAAGTAACTCCAGGCGTAGTAAGTTAAACCACATATGGGCATATCCTATGGAGGAGGTGAAAGATCACCAGCTTTAGCTACATAAATTGTGTTTGAAATCACATTTTCTCAGAATGATGTGATTAAAAGAGGGGAAAAAAAATGTTTATAAACTGTGAAAGCCCTTGGGCTTTCATAAATAATTTTATAGCATCCTGATCATATTTGTTGCCCCCTGTATAGTCACAGGGTCAGATGTTGCACTGGAAAGGCATGTGCTTGGCACTGATAAAGCTTCAAGCACTCAAATATTTTTGGTTCAATTTTCTCCATGCACAGATGCCTAGAAAGTCATTGCCAGTAAATGGTGTGCTAGAATTAGATGAATAGCTTGCTTTCTCCAAACTATTAATTGAATAAGCATGTGTAAAAGAACATAGAGCAGTTTTATTTCAGTATAATTGTTCTCATGCAAGATTAATTCTACATATGAATGTTGAGTAGCCCCTGCATTAATCATGTTGCCTTCTTCATACTTTTTTTCTGCCTCCTTAAGTTCACTTTAAGCCTGTATGCTCTGGTGCAGCAATGCTGTGTAATTGTCATCAGAAATCACAGAATTGTAGATTGGTTCAGATTGGAAAGGATCTTAGGATCATCAAGTTCCAATCCCCCTGCCATGGGCAGGGGTGCCCCACACTAGACCATGTCGCCAAATAAGATAATAGACCTTCTGTAAAAGAGGCTGCATATTCACTACCAAAACATGAAATGTAGTGTAACTGTAGTTATGGAGCAGGGGAGTTTTCTTCAGCACTGTCATAATGGTATGTATAGATTTCTCATTCATTTTTGTCATAGGACTTAGGGCTCTATGTCATGTACACTTTTAGAGATCACAATACACCTACTGCAGATAGCTGTATTCACAGATGTGCTAGCAATCCATGGGTTTTGTGTCTTTTCTAAGACCATTGCTCTAATTTTCTTTCATAGATGAAATAACTACTACTTTCAGTTATAATATTGCTATTACTCTGTGTACCCTTGTCGTGATTTAAACCCAACAAACCACACAGCTCGTTCACTCACTCAACTCCCCTTCTTGCCCTCCCCTGCTTCCAGAGAGATGGGGGGAGAATCAAAAGAATACAACTTCCACATGGTTGAGATAAGACAGTTTAGTAACTAAGGTATAACACAAATCACTGCTGCTACCACCAATAATAATCATGATAAAGGAAAAGAATACGCATCCTATCAACCACAACAGATAACTCACGACACCCCACCAACCGAGTGCTGACCGACTGTTGTAGTTTGAACCCCGCCAGGAACTAGGCCTTCCGAATCACCCCCAGTTACCTCCTGGGCATGACGTGCTATGGTATGGAATACCTCTTTGGTCAGTTTGGTCCTGTCAGTACAGTCCTGTCCCTCCTTCCTCCC
>NDXB01006236.1:0-20615 GCA_002631895.1 Agapornis roseicollis | reverse complement strand
CTCTTTTTTTTTTTTTTTCTAAAAAAGGACTTGCATAATATCTTTCATAATAATCAGGCTGAACAAACGTCTTCTAAAGACTGAATTCCTCGGACGCTACAAACATTGAATAATCAAAGGCTATCAGAAATCACTTTATTTTAAAAGGTGACTAATAATAAATTTCTTCCATTCCCCTCCATCCTTGGCATAAAATTCTTCATCATTTCCTGACTCTTTTTCTAGCACTCTAATGCTGGATTTCTTTTTCCCAAACATCTTTTCCTACTGCCTTAAGTCTACACTGGAACCCAGATAATCAGTTTACTGTTGGTTAGATCTTGCTCTTTCCAGCCTCCTACCCACTGATGAATGGCTTTTTTCTCCCTGACGTTGCACTGGCAATTTAAATTAATTGCATAGACAGAAAATGTCTTTATCCCCTCTCCAAATTTTTCTCTCTCTTGTACCATAATTTTTCAAATCACTTTGTTCCTACCCTTTTAAACTCAGTCACCATCAACTCCTCTCTCCTTCATTTATAAACTCATCTGTTGCAAAATACTGTTGTTCATTTTTTTAATCTCTAAAAATCCCTCTCTCCTTCAATTTCCATAGTAAAAAGCCTCTCAGCCTCCTGACCTTTACTTTTCCATGTCCTATGCTCCTTTTCCATACTTTCAAGATTGTATCACCGTAGCCATTTAGTTCACCTTTTCTTCCCTAATTTCCCTTTTTTCTTTTTTCACTAACTCACATCCAGATTCATGTTCTCGCTTCAGTACCCTTCACTGCTATCTACCACTACAATCTTTATGTCTATTTTGCCTGTTTCTTACCCTTTCACACATTAAAGGTCCCTTTAACATCTCTGTGTTCTCTCAGACTGTGCTGGTTATTACTTCTGCTCTTGAAATTTTTATCTTTTCCTGGAAGATCTGGATAACCAGTTCTGAGTTGTACATACTTGGAACTGTTGTTGTACACATTAAAATTTTCTATCAACCATCCCTGACAATAATTTAGTCTTCCTGCTCCCCAAGTTCAGCAGTTCTTGCCTCAGGATGTAAGCAAGGAAACAGCTGGAGAACCAGGGGCAAAAGGCACACAATGCATACAAATGTGGCATAAAAAGTTATTTAGATCTTATGGAAGGTCTGTATGGAAGGCAATGAAACACTTAGCATCTCAATAGAAGACTCATTTCACTTAGTGAATAGGATAAACTTCTGTTCTCTGCGGAGCTGACTCAAGCACTTCCTCCTGCAGAAAAATTTCTTGTAGTTTTGTGGAGAGAACTAGTCAGAATTAAACTGAACTGCCTTCATGTTTAGTCACAAAGTAAGAGTTTGCAGATTCTTCTGCTAGGGTGGAGGCCTGTGTTGGTGTTCAACATTCCATTGTGTGGACATGTAGGAAGGAGTTTTGCCTTGCAATTACTCATTTGAACTCATGTTTCCTCATTGGGATAGACCTGTGGACAAGTACTATGATATTTTTGTGGAGAATATTTTTTGTTCCATCCTTCAGGATGCAGTAGCACAAGCACTTTAAGAAAGCGTATGTCTGCTCTTACTCCCAGAAATCATCCCCAGCCACTGATCCTCTATACAACTGCAGATCTATTGCTATTCCCATTCTCATTAATATTCTGGAAAAAAAATATAGATGCTTTTAAAATACAATCTAAATGTCTTAAAACCTCTTGAATTTTCTTTCTGTGGCTTCACCCTAACTTATACACTTATTGCTATAATTGTGCTATGACCAATGACTTCTAGAGAAAGACTAACAAAAGTTAGGTACTCTTGCCAACAATATTCTGTCTAAATCCACTCCTGAAATTTTTATTCTGGGGAGCTGCAGATTTGTTTAGAGTCCTAGCAAGAATAAACACGTGCCAGGGAAATTTTCTGCCTGCTTTTAAGAAACTTTGCTTACAAGGAACAAAAACCATAGGCCTGTGCCAACTGTAAGCATGGCAAGTTCCCATGGTCCATCCACATCACTGTCTTGTGAACAAGATGACAAGATTTCTTCTGGCTGTGTGTGGCATCACAACAGCAGCAGAGCCAGTGAGGCTGAGGCACTCAGGCTTGGGTGGAATGTGGAATGCAGGATGGAGTAATCATCCATTGGATACTCAAAGCATAAGTGCTTATCACTTGGGCATTCAGACCAACAGTGTTGTTCCCACATGTTTGTTGAGGGTGTCTGAGCTCCAGACCAGTCTTTAACAAATTGTGTATGCATACCTACAACCTTGGACTAGCTGCTTTGTCTGATCAGGGAACTGTTTTCTGACACACGCAGATAATACTAGTGATGTATTGCCTGCTGTTATGTCACCTATGCAACATCTTAGGAAGAGGATGAGGAAGGAAATGTTTTCAGTGTGCTAATAGCACTGACCTTTATAGTTCCATTATGCATCACTCAGAAGCAGTGACAAGGCATTCAAAATCTGAAACAGTCTGGAAGCCAAATTTAGAAAGTTTCTGAATGGCTTTATGTTTGTTTGAATAATACATTTAAAAACAAAAACAAAAAAACCCATAAAAAATAAACTGGGGTAATGACATAATTGCATTTGGAAGGGGGACTTTACTGCCTTCTGATCACATCAGACATCTGGCATTTTTTTCAGCCACCATGACTTTGGGCACAACCAAATTTTGGTTCCTGGTGAGGTCCCTGTCCTTAGATAGGCCTGAGTATTTTTCTTGGAGCACAGTAGGATAAAGGATACAGCATGCTTATTGTCAGTTCAAACCTCTTCCTGAGTGTAAAGACAACTTTTTTCAGTGTGAAACCAACATAAAGAAGCATGATCACTTCCACTCAAGACTGCACATGGGTCCAGTTCACATACCTACTTCATAACAGGACAGAACACTAAGACATCAGCCAATTCATCCTAATGGCCCAGATTCTTCATTTCCTTGACAAATGTTTAATTTTCTCTTGTGATATGACATTTCTTTTGAAGGTGACTCATGCAGCAATGAATCAAAGTGATGACATTTTTGGTTGTCCTCTGCAATCTCACATAGGTGGACCAAAGTATTTGCATCACAGTTTTATTGCTAGAATCCTGCTCTTCTAGATTAATATCTAAGTGTCTATATTAATATTTTGTTTATTTATCTAGTCCTACCAGATGCCAAGATTGAGAAGCACTTTTAAGTTAACTTGCTGAAGAATTTCTTGGAAAAGCCATGCTGTATGAGAAGACAAATTATACCAATACTGAAGCTTTCTTGTATCCAAATCAACACAGAAATGTACTTTGGTGATGGTGGGAGAAACAGAAAAGATACTTTTAGGCTCCCCCAAAGTTTACATAGGTGAGGTTTTTCTCATCCATGGTCTCATGTCTTTTGCTGCCACTACTCCCAGCAAGGATCTCACTGAGTCACAGCACCGAAACTCAAGCAGCACAATCTTAAGATTTCTTCAGGTGTCAGCTGCACCTTAAATCCTCCTTACCAAGGGATCATCTTTATTTAATTGTGAGTGAGAGGATCCTCATGGAGCAGTCACACAGCCTACTGCATTCCAATTCCAGGGAGCTCCGCAGATGGACTTACTAAGTGAAAGGGCTGGAGGAGGGATTCTGTGATTGGAAAGAGTACTGCTGCCACAGCATTTGAGTCTCCTTTCTTCACCAGATCCAAAGATTTTGCATTCTGAGGGTTTCCTCCATCTTCTAATGTCTGTTTGATCTAAAGCGCATTACCGGAAAAAATATTTAAAGGGGAGGGAGTTTAATGGACAAAGGGAAGGGAGAGAGACCAATTTAATATGGATGAGTGCACAAGAACAAATGGGGAATAAGCTGTCTTTGAATAAATGTGGATGGAAATGAGAAAAAGGTTTTCAACAGGAGCTCTGGAACAGCCTTTGAGTAAAAATAGATGTGAAAAAGAACTTCCTGCACTTAATATTAACTTGATCTAGAAAAAGAAGGAAAGGTAGGAACTGCTTGCTGGAAACAGACGGAGACTGGGATGCAATTAGCCAGGGTGTTCCCTCCAGCCTACGCTCCTATTTTCCAATGTTCTTACAACTACTACTAAGCCACCTGCTGGAATTGGCCATACTAATGAAAAGCAGTCTAACCCAGAACTCTGCTGAGCACACGCTGCCAGCCTGGTTTGATAGCAGTTGATTTGCTTGGCACTCTGCTGGATACGCTCTGTACCTTAGAGGACAGGACTGTAGCACAATTTAAAACTGCCTCTCACCTACATAACTTGGGGTTTAGCATAGAGAAAAAACAAAGAAAAAGGAAATCTGCAGGAGTAAAGTTGGTTTTAAAATAGGAAATACTGTGTCTTTAGGTGATTGCAGCTAGCAACTGAGAGCACAGGGGACACACAGTCAAGGTGTCTCTGGGATTCAGACCCCTTGTTGCATGATATCATGGTCCAGCATGGTCTACTTAACAGAGCCTAAATAGAGCCTTGCAATCCCATGTCTGAAATACAACTGCTAGCTAGCATTGCGTGTAGTGTAGTTTCTGCCACAGAAGCCCATTCAATTTAATGGAAAAACACCTTACACATTAATAGCAATTCAATTATTTGGAGTCATAAAACCCCTATGAACTTTAAACCAAATGAATCTCATCTACAGCCAGGTATGCAATAAATTACAGTCTCAGACAAACTTAGACTTCTTATATAAAAGTTCTCTTAGACCACAGTTACTTGAATTCAAAGAGAACTTTCTCTCCATCTTTGAAGTGACATGCAGTAACTTCTTTTAATTAAGAAATACACTACACTGCACTTACTTGGGCCATCACCCCCAGGGCATTGACTTCTGGGCAAATTTACTGGAAGAACTGATTGGTGGTAACTTATGCCACAGCCCGTGCATGTGTCCTTTCACCATGGTAAACAGAGGGCAATTAATTCAAAGTGTCTTAGGCTAAATTACTATGAAATACAAGTGCAAGGTCCTACACCTGGGTTGGAGCAATCCCAGGCACAGCTACAGGTTGGGCAGAGAAGAGATTCAGAGCAGCCCTGCCGAGAAGGACTTGGGGGTGGTGGTCAATGAGAAAATGAACATGAGCCGGCTGCAGTGTGCGCTTGCAGCCCAGAAAGCCAACCATATCCTGGGCTGCATCAAAAGGAGCGTGACCAGCAGGCTGGTGAAGGAGGTGATCCCTCTACTCTGCTCTCTGAGACCTCACCTGCAGTACTGTGTGCAGTTCTGGTGTCCTCAACATAAAAAGGACATGGAGCTGTTGGAACCAGTCCAGAGAAGGGCCACGAGGATGATCAGGGGACTGGAGCATCTCCCATATGAAGACAGGCTGAGAAAATTGGGGCTGTTCAGCCTGGAGAAAAGAAGGCTGCGTGGAGACCTCATAGCAACAGTCCAGTATCTGAAGGGGGCCTATAGGGATGCTGCAGAGGGACTCTTCATTAGGGACTGTAGTGACAGGACAAGGGGTAATGGGTTAAAACTTGAACAGGGGAGGTTTAGATTGGATCTAAGGAAGAAATTCATTCCTGTTAGGGTGGTGAAGGCATTGGAATGGGTTCCTCAAGGGAGTTGTGAGTGCTCCATCCCTGGCAGTGTTCCAGGCCAGGTTGGATGAAGCCTTGGGTGACATGGTTTAGCGTGAGGTGTCCCTGCTTACGGCAGGGGGTTGGAACTAGATATCTTAAGGTCCTTTGCAACCCTAACTATTCTATGATTCTATATAAGCATATGTAAAACATATGCTGATATAGATTGATTAAAAAACTTTCTCCTGAACAAGCTCTGAAAAAGGCCAAAGATGTGGTGTTGTTAAAATTCAGAGTAATCTGCAGTTAGAAAAGGTATGCTACATTCATTACTAGAACTAAGTATGAGTTGGCCTATTAGTCTCTGGTATTACCTGTAAAAACATTTTCTAATGTGTATTGTAACTGTGATCTTACAAGATCTTTTATCATAAAAACTAGCAACTGAGCCAAAAGAAGTGCACACTTAATTTTTTATACATAATTTGGTAAAGCTAGGACAGATGTAATTTGACTGACTTTACTGTATTGGAGTTATCTCATTTTATAAGAATGACAGATATACAGGTAATGGTTTAATGGATCACAAAAACATCCCAGATCGTTTTAAAGAGCTAATAAGATGAATGTCACCATATATACAGAAGGAATTGTGCTACCTGCTATATGCTTCCATTTTCCTATCTTGATTGTTAAAATGTAGGTCTACATTGCTCATTCAAAGTCTGCATGTTTTTTGAAGCCTTTTGCTTACTGAGGATTTTTTTTCTAACACGGTCATAACTAATACTTTTCAGATTGATATTCTGATTACATATTCAAGGGAACAGTGTCATTACATTGGTTGGGGTTTGCTCTGGTCATCTTCAGAATGTCTAAGAATGATCAGCTGGTGACCCAGCTGCCAGTTCCTGGTTTTGTCCTGGAGAATTTCAGATCTGGAGATTTTCTAAATCTCAAGCTCTCTCTCATGTTTTATGTATGAGCATTACTTTGGTAAAAGGGAAACTGTCAAGCGGAGAGCAAGACAAAATTCTTAATGTTAAATTTTGACCCTTGAAATCAACAAGAATTTTGATCTGTATCTTGAGCTTGTAGGAAAGATGGCATGATGGACAATTACCTTAACTTAACAGGTCTAAACCCCAAAAATCTGGAAAGCCAGTAACAGTCTTTTCATAATGTGTTCTGTATTTGTTCTCAGTGCTTACCAAATTGTCTAGATTCTCAAGATAATACCATGAAGGATAGTCCCCTCCTCTTTCACTCTTTTGAACTTTATGGATCCTCTATTTTCCTAAAAATTCTTGGAATGTCACCTGCTTTGACACACTGCATGAAACCACATCACAGTATTTGTCACAACATTAGATGCCTGAACAAGAAAAATGGTCAGCAGAAGCAAAGTCACACAAGGTATTTAATTTTTCTATTATATCATAGAATCATAGAATAGTTAGGGTTGGAAAGGACCTTAAGATCATCTAGCTCCATGCACATACAAATATGAGCCACTCCCCTTTCCTAAACTTTACACTTTCTTGCTGAATATACTTGAACAATTCTCTCTCCTGCTATGTGTAATAGAAATCAATATTGTACATAAATCATACCCACCTCATCCCACAGATTTGATATAGTATTAAGAGTAATAAACACATTAACGACTTGAATGAACTCACTATAATTAAAGCCATTCAATATGAGTTAGGCGAAATACAAATTTTAAACTACATCTATTTGAGATCAGTATGAGATGGTTATATTAATATTTTACAGAAGGTTAGCAATTTGATGACTAGAGTTGATGGATATATTGTCAATATAAATATGTTGACTTCTGTTAGTACACAACATTATGATTATGGAATAAAAATTATAAACATTAAATGTATTACAACCTGATAAATCTTGGTCTGAAATTAAAAATTGGTAATAGTTATGAAGCAGATCTGTTTCTAACTGGATCCTGTATGAACATGTTCTGTACAACTTGACAACCTTCCCCTCTACTGTGAATGAAATGGAACCATCAAAAATTATAATACTACTTTTTGTAGTAGGCCAATATCAAGGGAACAATATAAGCTAACAAGGACAAATCACTGATTTAAGGTGACCTGGATCCATTGCAAGTAAATCACAGTGAATATGGATTTACTTTCTTTGAATCTCATACCATACACCTAAGGAGAAAAGATGCAGGCCAAAGTCAGAGGCTGGAGGCTATATACTGAAGAGAAGTGATGTGTTTGTACTGGAAGGCTAAACAATTCCAGGGCTTGTTCTCTGGCTCTGAGGCCAAATGGCCAATTTAGTTATATTTACTTAATTAGACTGACCTGCTCTGGATAACGGGTCAGTCTCATACAAGCATTTTATGGTCCCTGGGCTGCAGTAACTTTCCAGCCAGGTCTGAGACCATTCTAACTCTTTAGTACATAGACGACCAATTTCTGATGCAAAAGCTCAGGCTTTTACTGGTTTACAGAGACATATCCTGGGACTCTAACAAGAACTGAGAGTCATGGCAAAGTAAACAAACTGCTCAGTGCAATCCTACACCCAATAGAGCTGTGCTGCCTTGGCTAAATTATGAGGAAATCTTAAGACAGCCGTGTGAAAACCGTGCTATTTCAGTATTTTCACTGACTGCTATTGAAACAACAGCTGTGATGCCCTTGGATGAAGAGGGTTATTGATCAATTGAAGTAGGTGTAATAAGAGCTAAGACAATGGTTGAAAGAATCTGGAACACATCTCATAGTAAATGCCCTCAGGAGCCATTTAGTTTAAAACCAGAAAAAAATCAGGAGTGGATTTATCACTTTCTGAGTAGTCTATGCTGAAAGATCATAGAATCACAGAATAGTTAGGGTTGGAAAGATCATCTATTTCCACCCCCCTGCCATGGGCAAGGACATCCCACACTAAACCATGTCACCCAAAGCTTCATCCAACCTGGCCTTGAACACTGGCAGGGATGGAGCATTCACAACCTCCCTGGACAACCCATTCCAGTGACTCACCACCCTTACAATAAAGAATTTCTTCCTTATACCAAATCAAATCTTCACCTTTTTAAGTTCGAACCCGTTACCCCTTGCCCTATCACTACAATCCCTAATGAAGAGTCCCTCCCCAGTATCCTTATAGGCCCCCTTCAGACACTGGATGCAAGATGACATATAGTAGAAGTAAAATAAGGTAATTTTCTTGCACAGGGTTCAGTGATACTTTAACAAGATTTTTCAAGTGTCCAGCCTCTGTCAGGTATCTCTACCCTACATTGCAATTTACAGTGAAGGCTCTGAGACAGATACCTGATATGGGATGGTTCTTCTGCAGAGAGAGGGCAGGACAAATCCAATAGAGTCAGCAAGCCACTGTATACTGAATCACTGACCAACGCCCAGCTATCAGCTCAAAGCTGACGCTTTCATAACTTTATAATTTAAGAAGTTACTTCACTGCATAGAGGTATTCCCCCTATCCTTTTCAAGATCCTTGCTACACGAGTACTTCATTTTTTTGTGGTAGCTCTGTGACTTGATTTTGCATATCAAATATAATCAGATATAGAATTTTAAAATATCCTTGACTATTCTGGTCAGCACAATACTTACTTTACAACTGTGACTCTATTATTATCATGTGGAGCTTTTTTACATTGTGAGGGTCAGTGTTTATGAAAATACTTGGAAACACATAATATACGTAATAGTGAAAAAATGCTAGGAAGTAGACTCCAGTTACCAGGTTATCAAGATGCATCAGTTAGATTTTCAGACCATTATATGATAACCGCATTACAACAAAGTTATTTAGAGTTAACCATCAAAACAAATTGTGGATATATTTTCAAACCATCCGATATGAATGATAAAAAACAGACATTTCACTCCTTTCTTCCCCAAACCATCTTGAGAGCTATGAAATATCCAATCAATATTTTAGGACTTTGCAATTTCTGAAGATAATATGACTTAGAAATATAAGTATCTTTGGGACACTGAGTAATTAGGACTACACTTCCCACCTACATTTATTAAAACAGGCCTACCTGTGAAGCCTTTGTACAGAAAGTTATGACTCTCGCTGTTCTTGACTTTTGTGTGATACAAATCATTGAGAAAGCACCACCTACACAGCTGTGTGGTACAATGTGAATATCAGAGAGTGCATGGTGCCTGCAGTGCTATCATAATAAGGTAGATTGGATAAGGAGTTCCTTACTTCAGAAGGTTGCTCTCATTAATTAAATAACAAAAAATAACTATGGTATTGAAAATTTACCATACATTTTTTCACTCTAACATAGGTGAGGCACTGGCACAGGCTACGCAGAGAAGCTGTAGGTGCCTCATTCCTGGAAGTGTTCAAGGCCAGGCTGAATGGAGGTTTGAGCAATATGGTCTAGTTGAAGGTGTCCCAGCCCATGCTGGGGTGGGGATAGAACTAGATGAGCTTAAAGGTCCCTTCCAGCCCAAACTATTCTATGATTCTATGACTTCTCTCTAATGTCGGCTTTTGGGAGATCAGTGTGCATATGGTCATACTAGCTGGCCAGTGGTACAATGAGAAATACCAGAAATTCCTGCATCTCCTTGCACAGACACATTGCCTCTTGGGGTGTCTAGTGATTTGAGCTCTCTCATTTGAAAGCAGTCTGAACCACAGTAAGCATAAAAAGTCCTGTGCTAAGGATACCATGACAGCCTTCATCCATGATTCCTGTGGTTTAATTGCCTTATCTCATAGGATTCTTTTACTGTAACTGACATGAATTGCTGACAAATGGAGACATTGTTACAGCATACCACAACACAGCAAAACACAACACAGCTAAACATAACACAGCACAGCAGCAGCCCAAACCTTACGCAGCCTTCCTAAAGCAGCATAAACCCAAGTCTTACTTGGACTTGCACTTAACTAAAATTAAAGAGCAAGGTGACATAATCAATTGACTTTTACATCAGGGAGCTGTGACAGAGTGGCAGTCTCCCTTTAAAGGCAGCATTACTCTGGTATACTCTCTGCTAGTTTGTATATATAGAGTTAGGGCTATATACAGTGGTCCAGCTTGTGATCTCTCTCATACTTCAGCAAGCACAGAGCTGGCATCACTAGAGAGATCAACCAAGCTGCTTTAAATGAGACTGCTTTGGTAGCAGAAGCTGCATAGCTATGCTAATGCATCACTCACTAATTCACTCCCTTTCTTACTGAAGAAACTAGGCTATACATATACATATTATTTTTCCATGGAGAAAGATTATGCAGTACAGATGTAGCATTTAAGATGTCTGAGTGTCTTTAGGTAATATGTAATGTGTGGCTCCAGGATTTCAGATTTTATTAACCTTTTATTTCTATTCTACTTCCCTACCTGTATTCTCCACATACATTCTGTCTAGAAATATACTGATTTCTAAGAACTTGCTGCCATTTGCTGACAAAGCAAATAATGTATGAAAAATGTTGTAGTATGAAATATATCATTCATATTTTATAAAGAAGGAACTTAAAGACAAAGCTATCACTCAAACTTTATATGAAGATATGAATCAATCTTAAATCAATTCCATTCTTTTTTTCTTTTTTCTCTTTTTTTAATTTAAGTCCAAATTTGTTAATATATCAGAACAGCAAAAACTATTCAAAGCACACCCATCATTTAAACTGAGTTTACATTTATTTTGCATCACTGGAGCTGTGCAAAGCACATAAAGCATGCTGGGGAATCAAGACCCTCGGCTGGTTTGTAGAACCCATGTTCAGCTAAGGCCCAGGTCACACGGTGGCTGGGCAGGAGCAGTGCAGACATTGAGTTCATCTGTTTGTGTGCTATGAATATTTCCAGAGGTTGCTGCCACAGTCCCACTGAATGGCTGCTTCCTTTGTGCATGTTAGACACAGCAGAAGTGCCAAGGGAAACCTTTTGAGAACAAGAAACCCAACTTTGCGTTGAGACAAAGCCTTTGCAGAAAAGAGCTCTCTGAATTGGTTAATTCACTCCTTGCCTGAGGACTGGAGTGAGACGTGCATGAAGCTGCCTATCTCAGTCCTACTGTAGCCAAGAACTGCAGAGGTGCCAAGTTGAGCTCCTTTGGAGGATGCAGCAGCCCCCCCAGAAGTCAGAAGCAAGGCTACTCACACAAGCCTACTTACAGCCTGTGTAGTATCATAGAATCACAGAATCATAGCCATTAGGTTATAACACTGAATAGATAAACTTAATTACAACTTAATCTATTCAGTTGTTTTTATATCCTATGCACAAGCTTTTACTTGACAGTATGGGAAGTTTGATTAAATTATTATTAAAAGTACTGAGAACAAAGAATAGGTCAACAGAAATGCTAAATTTCTTGAAGGATTTAGTTTTCAATTCAAGCCAATTATCATATTAATTCTACGTTCTTAGAAAACTCATTCTGTATTCACAGAATAAGCACTGCAAGTATGGCGAGGATGTATTTTTCATTTTAAAAGCTGAAGCTGAGACCTTGGTACATGTGCAAAAGAAATCCCTACCTGACATCATGGAGACATGATCAGGAGGGAGATAACGGAACTGTGATGAACAGCTCTGTGACATCTAATACCATTTCACGTAGGACACTTCTAGTATATTTATAAGAATCTCCATATGTTTGAGACTTAGAGACATGTTTCTTACTCGTACAAGTAAGAAAGTGCTATTTAAAAGATACTAGGATTGTAAAATTTATTCAAGCTAATGTATTTCTGTGAAGGAAAGTTTATATACTATATATATATATTGTTTGCCACATATATATATGTAGACACGCATATATACACATATATGCCACTCATAAGCGGAAAACTCATTCTCAAGTTTAGTCTGAGACTGGTTTAAGTCTGAGACTGGCTGATNTTCTGTGAAGGAAAGTTTCTATACTATATATATATATATTGTTTGCCACATATATATATGTAGACACGCATATATACACATATATGCCACTCATAAGCGGAAAACTCATTCTCAAGTTTAGTCTGAGACTGGTTTAAGTCTGAGACTGGCTGATATCCCTCCTATCCTGCCTTCATAATTACACCACTCAGTCTCTTCTTCTTTCAGGCTTTTGGGAGATGAGGATTACTGCATCTGAGGTTCCCAGTATCTTATTTTTTGTGATGGATTTCACAACTCAAATGGGTTTCCACCATTCTTCACTTGTCCACGTTCTGTTGTGGATTGTGTTGCTCCAAGTTGTGTATGCTGTTGACTTCAGACTGTGAGAACTTCTGGGTCTTTGGGTCCAGGCTGTGTTTTTGTAGTCCTCTGGTCTCTCATTCTTCTATTATTCTTGTGAGGAATTCAAAGTGGGGGAGGAAGGGGGTGGTGGTGAGATCGAGGAAGCTTACTGCAATGGTCATCTGATCAGTACTAGTGCTTCTCAAGCATGATTCTTAAGTCAGTAGTACTCTTGAGGAGAAGAACTTGTGTCACAGCTCCTTCTAAATCAGTTCAATTTTATGGAGCATTTAAACTTTACTTATGAAACTATGCATGTTGTTCAGTATGCACATCCTTATGATGACTGTTACACAGAACAGTTAGAAGTTATTCTAATTCAAATGTACAGAGTTCATAGATACATGCCTTTTGACATATCACTTGCATTTTGTATTTAGTATACTTCTTAAAAATGAAGAACTGCATTTTAAGAATAAAGCATTTCATCTTTTCAGAGCAGACAGAAAACTGAATTAGGACAGGAAATTTGTCACCAAGCTGTCAGTTAGATTTCGATTCAAATCAATAGTGCAGGGAATTAATTTTCAACAGCTCATTCTTGAAATGAGTTCATGGGTTCAGGGCAATTCTTTGTGCATAAGTGTCCATGTCGCATAACAAGAAAAAGAATGACTATTCTTATTTATGTATGTCAACATAAAGACTGAGGGCTGAATACGGCTTTACACCCCTCAGCAGACCTTTCAAGTCACTGACAGATACAACAAAGGTACCTGAAGTGCCAGCACTGTACCAGCTCTGGCGAGAGAGGACACCCCTAGCACCTTGCACAGGCACAGGATGTGCTCCTTGTCACATCAGAAAGCTAAGGAGAACTGAATGAAATTATCAAGCAGCAGGTTCATAGCAAGCAAACGGAAGTACTTTTTCACACAGGTCATAATTAAATTGTGGTGCTCATTGCCACAGAATGTGGCTGAGACCAAAGTATAAATGAATTAAAAAAATGGAGTAGAGAAATTCAAGGGCTTATTAAATACGATGGGCTGGGACCAACCCCCAGTTTCAGAAATCCCTGTATTATGGTTTGCTGGAACTTGAAAGGATATACCAGGAAGGCTGCGGTATACCAATAGCATTTCTCACATTTTCCTCCCTTAAGCATTTCCTATTTTGACTATAGTCAAAGCCAGCATAGATGTACAACTCACTATAGCAACATTTTTGATCATATGCTTTTAATTAAATTATGTTCTTCAGATCTAAGGCCCTGATAAAGAAATGCATTTAATTGTCTAACACTCATATTTTAGGGAGGGAAGTGCTTGTGTGCACCACAGCCTTTGCATCTTAGGCCGTAAACTCACTGAGGTGGGGCACATGTATCTTTTATTAGGATTTTGCTTCTTCTGAAATAAAAATACGTATTTGATAACAGTGATAACAGTGTAACACTGTTTCCCCATAAAGATCAAATAATTTGTTTGCCTAAATGTCCTGTGTCACAGGAAAATTCCCTAGTGATTTACGTAAGGACGATGACACTAGTATCCACCAATGCAAAAAGGAGTTAACTTCTTTTATAGAACTCCCCACGTTTGCAATGCATGAATATTACATTTGTAGAAAGTTATTTATCACCTGTTACCTGTAACAGTATAGCCAGATGATGTATAACTTACATTTACCTAGCAGTGTATTTGAGATTTCATCCATTTTGCAGAAGCATCTGGCTGCAAACCTATGACACACATTGGTGAAAATCCAGATACAGAAATGAAGAAACCAAATAACAAAAAACCTGAATTTTACCCCCACTAGTTCTAAGCCTGACAGTGAGGGTAGGGTTTCCTTCTAAATCACCAAGTAACTATGAACTGTGTATTACAGGGTTGACAGCACAGTAAGCTAGGCAGCCTCAGCTTTCTTAACTGCGGGTGGTTTCATACCAAGGAGAGGTGAAGAACCGCAGGACCAGTGCAGCACACCGAGGGTTTAGGGGTCGGGCAGCACTACAGCATCCCCGCAGCACCGGGAAGCGGCAGCACCGGGTGTTTCCCCGGGGGCCGGGAAGCCCCACGCTGCTCGGGGCCACGCCGGCACTGCGCTGTCCCGCCCTCCTCGGCACCGGGGCCGGACTGGGAGCATCCCTGGCCCCGCCGGCCGCGCCCGGCCACCTGCTCCTCTCGCCGCCCCGCCCGCATCCCGCCGACATTTCCAGGGGAGGGGCGGGAAGAGGCAGAGGGATGGCGGTGCCGCAGGGTACGGCGGGCGGGGGAGGCTGGGTGCCGCCGGGAACCTCCGAGGGCGGTGCGGCCGGTGCCCGCGGTGCCGGCGGGAGGGGGAACGGGGGAATAGCCCCCGCTGCCTCCCATCGCCGGCGCGGTGGGGGCAGCCGAGAAGGGGAGCAGCGGGCATGGAGGGATAGGAAAGCAACTCTTAATCTTAGAGCAATGACTCGTTTGTTCACCCTCACCTTTCGCGGGCTCTCTGGACTAAAATAATAACAAACATAATTATAATAATTACAACCCCTACACACACACACACACTGCCAAACAGACCCACGTTAGAGGGAGAGGAAGGTCAAGAGGAAAGGCAGGAGGACCGCTGCCTCATCTAGAAGCTGGCGGCTGTCACACCGGCAGCCCGTGCCCACCGGCTTCCCCGGGGGCGGCCCCGTCCCTCCGCACCCTGCTCCCTGGGCAGAGGAGCTTCTCCCGGCGGAGTCGTGGCAACCCGGACACACATCGGGGGAGGATGGAGAGAGGGGAAGACGGCGGGGGAGGGCGCCGGCAGAGTGTGGCGGCACCTCTCCCCACCTCTTTGTGCACCGCGGGCAGGGACACGCACACACACAGACACACGCACTCCACCTTGCAGCCTCGGCGCCGCAGCCGCCGTTGTTACACACGCATACACACGCTGACACGCGCCGGTCCCCCCGGTAAATGCATTTTCGGTTGCGCTCCACCGCCCTCCATCTATCCTCCCTCTCGCCTCCCTCCCTCCCACCTCTTCCTCTTCCTTCTTCCCCCCTTTGGTTGGTGGGGTTTCCCCCGTCCCCCACGTCCCCGTCCCGTCTTCCCCCCTTGCCGTGCATCAGTGTAACGCAGACATGTTGTTGCCGTTTAACACGGTTCAAGCTCAAATGCAAGCGGAGCGCCTTACCCACCCCCGCCGGGCTGCGTGCGGCTGGCGCGGAGCGGTCCCGGGAAGGGCTGGTGCGGCTCGTCCCTAGCGGAGCGGCTCCGCTGCCATCCGCCCAACTTCAGCACCCGCCTGGCACGGAGAGGGAGACGGCGACAGGCGGGCAGCAAGCAGGGAGGGACGGAGGGAGGGAGGGAAGGAGGGCGGTGGAAAGGGAGGGTGCGAGGAGCGGCGCGGAGGCAGGAGCCTCCGCACATGCGCTCTGCCACCGGCAGCAGAGCCCGGCGGCGGCGGGGGCTTCCGCGCTTTTGGCTGTCGGGTGGGTCACGACTCGGCGTGGCACCGGTGCTCGCCAGCTGCAGGAGTGCTCGGCGGGCTCCGCCGCAGGTCCCGCTGGGGACGCTCTCCCTGCAGCCATGGCTCCCGGCGCGGCGCGGCGGGGCGGCGGCGGGTCTCCGGGGCTGTGAGAGCGGCTGGGGCCGGGGTCCGCCGAGCGGCAGCATCAGAGCGTGTGGCCTGGAGTGCGTTAGGGCAGGAGCAATACGCCGCGGTGGTAGAAAGCGAAACGCTAGCAGTGCTGCGCTGCTGCTTGCTTTTATTCCTCTGTGCAAATAGAAGAAAAATAAAAAGTAGGTGTATAAACCACTATCCAGCTCTTCATTCTCCTCATGCAGCTCGGATTGAGGCAGGGATTTAGTGGCTGAGTAACTTTTTGATATTGGGCACCTCTAGCACGATGCCTAAATAAAAAAACAACGTGGATCTGTCAGTTGCAACCGTGAGAATCAAGATCAGGATGTTCTGAAAATCTGGCTCTGAATCCTGAATCCTGACAGTTTGTTTGTCCCAGCTTTTCTAACTCCACTTTACAAATTTTGGCTCAACAGAGAACATTGTTTAGCTTTCCTACTGCATCTTAAAAATCTGGAGCCTGATACACCTTGAGGCAACAGCGCTGGAAAAATAATGTATTTAGCATCTGAATCATGTCAAATCATACCACAAATCCAGAAATGTTCATACCTCAAGAGAGAGCACGCTGCTGCATTTACCACTCCACCAACACAATCTGGCAAGATGATACAAAAAGGCTGGATCAAGGTGGTGCTGTACCCTGCCAACAACCCGTGTTAATTCTCTTCGCAAAAGTGGTCTAGATCTCCGTGTATCCCATGTAGATCTCAAAGTGGAGTGCTGCAAAAACTGAAGCAAAAACTGCACAGACATTCGAGGGCTGAAATGAAAAGTATTGGAATAAATTCTTCACTATACAGGTGATGAGGCACTGGAACAGTTTGCCGAGAGTTGTGGATGCCTCATCCCTGGAAGTTTTCAAGGCCCGGTTGGATGTGGCTTTGAGCAATCAGGTCTAGTGGAAGGTATCCCTGACCACGGCAGGGGGTTGGAACTAAATGATCTTGAAGGTCCTTTCTAACCCAAACCATTCTATGATTCACTGATTCTATGGAAGCAGTCCAGGAGGGCTAACTTGCATGAGAACCATAAGAGCATAGGCAGAGCAAACAATCTCAGCTCCTGGGAATCTGTATTCAAAACATAACGTAACAACGTAGCAGTAGAAGTATGGCTGTTTGGCTTGCTTTTTAACTTCTAGGATAGAGGCTTCAAACTCTGAATCATAAGAACCAAAGTCACTTCCCTGAAAGTCATTTCTCACCAAAGCATCACTCATATTTAATTCTGCTATTGATCATCATGCAGATGTTTGGGAACTGAAAGGCATAACTCTGCTTGATACCAGAAGTTACTGACTAACCAAAGACATATTTATATCACTGATTTTATATCATGTTCTGTCCAATCAGAAATTTTGCAGTGTGTCTTCTCTTTGTCTTACAGTGCTCATACCTTATCACCTTTTCCATGGCAAACATCCCCCTCTGCTCCTCATATACTAACAGACTTCTCTTGAATTGTTCATCTAATTTAAAATAACTAAACTAAGAGCACCTGATACCTTGATTTTTAAGCTTTTAAGACTTGAAGAACAGCATGAGGGCCTGATTTTTTTTTCCTCAGCTATCCCAAGTGTTATAATAAAAATGCTACCTCTGAGTAGAGTCTTGCCCTCAGAAAATCAGGCCAATTTTAGTTGCTTAAATAAAGATGTAAGTGTAACTTCAAGTTAAGCATTCAGGTGTATTGAGTGTATGGCAATTTGGAAGTCTTTATGGAAATTTAGCTTACCTCCCCTTTCTTTAGAAGTAGTGCTCAAAAGAGTATTAGAAAGGATAAAACATATTTAGGGAATGTTAATGGTGGTTTTATTTGTTAATTGCTTAAATTTGTAAATTGCTTAAAATATTGCTTGTGTACCTGCTTAATATTAGGAAGACAGTTCTACTCTGATAAAAGCTATGAAAACTATGAGCGTCTTCTCCTGAAGATTAAGTAAGTACATAGAGTATGCAGATGTTAAGCCTAAAAGGGAAACTGAGTAATGGGTAGGAATGAAAGGAAATAGTTTTATCCGTTTACCAGGAAAAAAAGATTTTAAATCTTATAAGTTTGAAAATACAATGCTTAAAATGTTTGAATATATAAAAGACTTAAGCATTTTATGGCTCCCAAGCATTTAATGTTTCCTACAGCCCTGAACAAGCCCAGTCATTCCTATTTACCATTGCTTCCTGCACTGGAGCCATTCTTCACTGCTTGAACTCCTGTTTATAAATCTGCTTCCTTTCAGTAGCTATGCAGATGCTCTGTTCTGACCACTGCCTAATCTTTGTGCCTGTTTTAGAGCCCTACAATTACATTTAATGACTTTTCTTTCCAGGCCTTTCTATCCTCTCCCCATGGTTCATGTGTCTTGTTCCATGCTTCTTTCCATTTCTTAACCCAAATAGTTAAACAGCTTTTGTATTACCAAGCATTTGCTGTTGTTTTGGTTTTGGGGTTTTTTTTTGTTTGTTTGGTTGGTTTTTTTTAATTAGAACATGTTACTGCTTTTCCAGTGGATTGTCTCTGACTTTTGAGAAAAGAGAAATGGATAGAGCAGTGCATTATGAAAGGACTTCTGAAAATCTATAACACCGTGTATGTGAGAAGACTTTGTGGTACAAAGAGTCCATATAAATCTAATAAAATCATTTTACTTCAGCTTTGTGATCTAATGTCTGGATCCCTATTTGCAGTAATGGGCATAATACTAGGTTGCTTGTTTTCCAGTACGCAGTATATATAATTATTACTTGACTGTATAGTTCAGTCAACTTTTTGTTTTATGTGTAGAATCCAAGACATTTAAAATTTGTCATGGTCATGAACTCTTCAAGATTGCATTCAGTTAAGAGCAGCTTCTGCCTATCTTCAAATTAAAAGAAGAATAAAATCAAAGTTATCATTAAAACAAATCAATAGCCAAAGGCTTCAAATTGACCAGAAAACCACCCTCTTCTTTCATACCCCCAGCATTGCCTCAATGTGATACAAAATGGAATATTTAAGATATGTTCTAGCCACTGATCACATACATATTTCAATCTGTAAGCAGCAGTATTGCAACAGTTTAAAGATGCTGGCAGTTGTAGCATCAAGTAGGCAATGGGTTAGAAAATGTTCTGTAATTACAGAGATGACTGTATATTTACGGCATGCTTCATGCAAAATACTGCTTTGAATCTGACTTATCTATATCTGTGCAATACCATGATTCTTTTACAGCCATGGCTGTTTATAACTGTCAGGCTATCTGATGCTATTTGACACTATTAGGAAGAGTTTAAAGAATTAAATAGACCTTTCAATGCTGCTATGCAGAGAAACATGGAAATCAAACCAAACTTCAACCACCAAGACATGAACCTAATTCTTCCACTTTGTCACAAAGCAAATGATTTAAAGAAGTAATCATCTTCCGCTGGCTATTTGGATGGAAAGCTGGCTTGCAAAATGTGATTAAAGCTACAACATCTTGGTGTTACAGAGAATTATTTTTGCAGTAGCATCAATCACAACAGAAGTGGAGTCTAGCTCTGAGAGTCCAGTTTCAGATTTCTCCAAGCTACATTTATAATTTGGCTTGTTTATACTCAGAAACAAAGGCTTCTGAAGTCCCCTTATTAAAGAGCTGCTCTTTGCAGATGGCAATGCACTTGTAGCTTCACTCAGAGCAAGACCCAGAGATAATGACATCTTGTTCTGCAGCTGTTTCTGTTAACTTTGGCTGAGCAATCAGTATTTCAAAGGCCGGTATTATGTGCCAACAGCCACCAAAACCCAAAATTCTGTTGACTCAAATGAGAAGAAAAATGTCACTGGGACTAAACTGATGAAACTAGACTGAACTATAGCTCTGGTGCTTGAGATAGCTTCCTATGGTAGCTTGAGCTACCCTGATGGTCTCTTGATCCTAGCCCAGTAATAAACTGATATTAGCATTTTACCATTTCACCAAATACATTCTTGCATCACAAGATAGACAGATATTCCTAGCACTATTCTGAGAGCTAGAAAGATTTCATCTCCCTTCTTTAGCAGCTATAATTAATAGGTTTTAAAAGGTTTCATTGCAGATGAGAGTTGGAGATGAGGGGGTCATTAAGAGCAGCCAACATGGTTTTACCAAGGGGAGGTCATGTTTGACCGATCTTATAGACTTCTATGAGGAGGCAACTAAGTGGTTGGATGATGGTAGAGCAGATGATGTGATTTTTCTTGATTTCAGTAAGGCATTTGATACTGTCTCCCACAGCATCCTCATAGAT
>NDXB01006235.1:0-41442 GCA_002631895.1 Agapornis roseicollis | reverse complement strand
AGTGGAAGGGGTCCGTGCCTGTGGGAGCAGGGGTTGGAGCTGGAGGAGCTTTCAGGTCCCTTCAACCCAAACCTGGCTGGGATTGTGTGCAACAGCGTTGCTGGGATTTCAGATTTAGCCATGCAGTGACTGGAAATGGGGAACAGCCTGCGCATCCATCCCTGAGGTGAAGGATCTCTCCTTGTTTCTCAGGGAGCTGGGATCAAGAGCCAGCCCTCTTTTGCTGAGGGTATTTTCCATCCACTGTGCCGTGCAGGAGCCAGCTTTCCCGGTTGTGCTTTTTCCTGGGATCTCTGCAGGTCAATGGGACCTGACTGCTGTTTCTTCAGAGACGCAGTTTTGTAGCAGCCCTGGTTTTGGGAGCACAGGGACAGTTTTCCTCTGCTGGTTCAGTGCTGGTAGGGAAAGGATGTGGAGAGCAGCACGGCTCCAGCAGTGCTGCCCACAGGCATATCTGTTGCATCTCATGTCATCGACACAAATCCTTCCATTTGGGAAAGTACCATTAGATTTGCAGCTTCCTCACTGCTTTGTGCTCAGCATTAAGGATGGGGATCTAATTTCCAGCCAGCTCCACAGAAACAAAGTACTAAAAGAAGGGAAATCTCTCTCTTTTTTTGGTGGTTGTGTCTGAGTTCTTCCCGTATAACCAGCCTCATAGTGTGTTTCCAAAGCTTTCATGGGCAATGCACACATCAAATCACTCTTGGGAACATACAATTAGCAATCCTCGCCGCTCCTTCCTTACTGGAAACCACGATGATTTAGGCTCAGCTTCCTGAGCCCATTTCTTTCCAGCCTCTGGTTTGGGATGGAATTGCTCACTTTCCTACAGCCGCATTATCCTTAAGCTCAACCCCTTGGGATTATTCTCTGTGCAAAGGGGGTGCAAACGCTGTTGCAGGCTGCGTAGGTGCATTCCTGCCCTATTCCTGCAGCTGAGCTGGGCCTTGCAGGGAATGGCCTTGGGTTTTTCCCTGCTAACCAATCTTGCATGTAAAATAGGGGTCTGCGCAGCCGCCCTCAGGCAGGGATTCAAGCGGAGGGATCTGGATCCCACCCGGAGGGGATTATTCCCAGTATTTATTATTTGCGTTGCGGTAATGCCTAGAAGCCTCCGTCATGGCACATTGGGCTTTGTTTTTCATTCCAGGCGGCTTGGCGAGGGCGAAGCACGCTCTGCTGAAAAACTAAGGAGGGAGGGGGGAGAAAACAAAAGCCAAACAACTCAGCGGCTGGATTCTTGACCGGTATAACTCAGAATGAACTGATTTATATCAGCCGAAGGGCCAGCCCCATGCTTCTGGCACTCAGAGGATGGTTTGGGTTTGTTGCTGGGCTTCGGACACCTCAGGTGCTAGAGCGAAGCGGGTGAACACACCGCACTGTGCCTTGCCCTAGGCTCTGATTTACTGTTCCTCCTGGCCCTGCTGGCAGGGAGCGTTTTATTTCCCTCCGTGGCTAAGCGCATTGCTGTGGGTCCTGGGTGGGTGTAAATCAGCCCCGTGCCAGCGTCTCCCCCTCTGAAGGCACAGCGTGGTCTGTGTTGCGTGCAGGTCTCTGCTGAGCCCTTGGCTTTCTTCCTTCTGCTCCATCTGCTCACAGGCAAGATCCAGTGGGAAGCTGACATGTCCAGACTCAGAAATATTCAGGAGTAGCCACTTGATGAGCCAAGTACTCCTGAACTCCCTAAAGGAAGCAAAAAAAAGTTGGATTTCTGGGATGAGGGGTTACTAATTCGGCGGGAGGAGCACAGATGTACTCCTGAACTCCCTAAAGGAAGAAAAAAAGGCTGGATTTTTGGGATGAGAAGTTACGTGTTGGGAAGGAAGAGTGTGGATGTCTCTCAGTTCAGGGGATTGGAGTTTTCTTATGGCATTTCTGCTAAACCCCAGTCAAGATACCTAAGTTATGCCTCACTTTTTGAGACTTGTTGTCTGCTTTCAGGTCCATTGAATTCTTTCTTGTTGAGTCCCCAACCTTCCTCTACCGGCCGGATGGAATAAAGGCTCTCTTCTGCCCGGTGGAAAATTACACAGAACCCAGAAAATTGATTTTCCGGGGCTTGTGCAGTTGCATGTAAGCACCAGACAGTTTTCATTTAGCCTGGCCCTCGCTGACTGGAGTTTGGTCCTGAGCAATGCGGTTTAATGGTGATTGCTCAGCAGCGTCTCTGCCCCGGCCGTTGTCAATCAGAGATTCCCCATTGGAGTCAATGGGGGTGGGCCAGTTCCCACCAGCTGAAATTTAGAACTTGGAGATTTCTGTGAGACTTGGGAAAAGCCGTTTGAGGTGGAGGGTTACCTGTTGGGAGAGAAGGAGAGGAACT
Organism: Agapornis roseicollis; assembly: GCA_002631895.1. Lineage (NCBI taxonomy): Eukaryota > Metazoa > Chordata > Aves > Psittaciformes > Psittacidae > Agapornis > Agapornis roseicollis. Next base: position 39,113 of record NDXB01006235.1, on the reverse strand, counting down.
TTGAGCTCTCCTGTGAGGATGCTGAACCCTCTGGGGTGGCATCCCCCCTCGTAATGCTCATAGTTGGAAGTATGTGTTATTTCACAGCAGTAATAAGAAAGACATTGGGGAAAACATAAAGCTTAATCATGGAGTCATGGAATGGTTTTGGTTGGAAGGAACCTCAAAGCTCCTCCAGCTCCAACCCCTGTTCCCACGGGCACGGACCCCTTCCACTGGAGCAGCTTGCTCCAAGCCCCTGTGTCCAACCTGGCCTTGAGCACTGCCAGGGATGGGGCAGCCACAGCTTCTCTGGGCCATCACCCTGGGCCAGTGCCTCAGCACCCTCACAGGGAACAGCTTCTGCCTCATCTCCATCTGAGTGGATGATGATGCTCATGGTTAGAAGCAGTGAGAGATGAAAAGAAAATACTAGAAAACCTCCAAAGGCCAGAAAGTTGTGTCTCTGGAAAATACATTAACTGGATGTGATAGCTTTAAAACATGTGATTTCTTTTTTTTGTAAATGGGTTCTAAAAGTGTAAAACCAAAATTATATCAGTGACTAACAGTAACAGGTTTGTGCTGCGTGGTTGCCAGAAAACTCTGGATTTGAAAGCAAAGCCTTCTCTGTTTAGTATTATTTCCTCTCCGTTTTCATGGTCAAAAGGGAAAGATTCAAAGGAAAGGCAGGGAGAGGAGACAACTCAAAGGAAAAATGTCCTGGGTTTAGCAGTAGCAATCAGTTTTTCTTCTTCATAACTGGTGCAGCACTAAGTTTTTGAGTTTCGGCCTGGGAACACAACTGATAACAGGGATGTTTTTAGTTACTGCTCAAATGTTTATTCTGACCAAGGGCTTTGTGANTTCTTCATAACTGGTGCAGCACTAAGTTTTTGAGTTTCGGCCTGGGAACACAACTGATAACAGGGATGTTTTTAGTTACTGCTCAAATGTTTATTCTGACCAAGGGCTTTGTGAGCCTTATGCTCTGCCAGGGAGGAGGGGAGGCCGGGAGGAAGCAGGGACAGGACACCTGACCCAAACTGACCAAAGAGGTATTCCATACCAGAGCATGGCATGCCCAGGGTGTAATGGAGAGTTACCCGGAAGGGCGAGTGCTCTTGGGGGGGCTGGAGGAGGTATTTGGTCCGCGCTCGGTTGGGTTGGGGTGTCATGAGTTATCTGTTGGTGGTTGGCGAGATGCTCTATTCTTTTCCCTTGTTATTTCCTTTATCATTATTATTATTGGTGGCAGCAGCAGTGATTTGTGTTTTACTTCAGTTACTGAACTGTTCTTATCTCAACCTGTGGGAGTTGCATTCTTTCGATTCTCCTCCCCATCCCTCTGGGAGCAAGAGAGGGCAAGAAAGGGGGGGTTGAGTGAGTGAACGAGCTGCGTGGCTGGGTTTAAACCACGACAGTTCTATAAAAAATAGCTATTTTTCTCTTTAAAATCAGGTTTTTGTAGCTCAAAGACTCCTTACACTGGGGACATTCACTGTTGCACTGGCACATGTCCCTTTTCTGTGGGTGGTTGTAGGCAAATCCCTGTAAGTGGGCAATAACGTAAAACAACCAAAACTGACCCAGCGACAGTGCTGTTAGTAGCAGATAAAACAAAACTAAGCAGTGGCTCAAAGGAACACCTCATTTTTAACATATTTTGGCCCAAATGTCATATGTTTCATGAAGTCTTTCACGTTGAAGTTGTTCTCTCATGTCATTCCTTCAGGCAGATACAAGAATTCCTCTGTCCCATCTCAATCATTTTGTCTCACCAGCAAGCATCATCCGCAGCCTCTGACACATCCCCTTCTACCCCTAAACTTCATTGGAGTTGAGTGATGCATTAATGTGGTGTTTGGATATTGGAGTTTTGCCTTGTAAACCCATCTCCTCCTGCACACGTGCTGTGGTACCTGATGAACGTTTGAGAGGCCAGGGGTAAATGCAGCCTTTGATCTTTAACTTGCCAGAGGGCTTTCTCTAGATTCAAGACAGATTCACTTGCTTGGCAAACTGCTGTCCTGCATGGGGTTAAGCAGATTATAGCACAAACACATGCATTGGGCAGGAGAGGCAGGGTTAGGTGTTCACAGGACAAAACCTTCATGGGAATTCGGAAAGGAATCAAAGCAGTTTGTGCCTTGAGTTCTGCAGCATCACGAGGATCCGCTCCTGGCTTGCTCATAGCTTAAATGCAAGAAAGGGTTTCTGCGCCCTGGCTGTGACACACAGCCCAGTGCAACCGGGGTGGTTTAATCTGTTATTTGCTGCAGTGCTCCGGGGCTGCTGCACGGCGTGGAGCACTCCACAGCAGAGCCCCGCATGCCCTCTGCTCCTGGGGTGCCTGGTTTGTAGAATCCCAGCCTGGTTTGGGTTGAAGGGACCTGAAAGCCCCTCCAGCTCCAAGCCCTGCTCCCACGGGCACGGACCCCTTCCACTGGAGCAGCTTGCTCCAAGCCCCTGTGTCCAACCTGGCCTTGAGCACTGCCAGGGATGGGGCAGCCACAGCTTCTCTGGGACATCACCCTGTGCCAGCGCCTCAGCACCTGAAAACAGGGAACAGCTTCTGCCTCAGAGCTCAGCTCAGGCTGCCCTGTTCAGGCAGGTTCAAGCCATTGCCCTTGGCCTGGCCCTACAGGCCCTTGGCCCAAGCCCCTTTCTCTCCAGGTTCCCTGCAGCCCCTTTAGGCCCTGAAGGTGCTCTCAGGTCTCCCCTTCAGGAGCCTTCTCTCCCCTTGTCCAGGCTGCCCCAGCCCAGCTCTCTCAGCCTGGCTCCAGAGCAGAGCTGCTCCAGCCCTCGCAGCAGCTCCATGGCCTCCTCTGCCCTGGCTCCAGCAGCTCCAGGTCCCTGTTGTGCTGCTGCCCCAGAGCTGGATCGGGGCTGCAGGGGGGGGACTCACCAGACTGGAGCAGCATTCAGTGGTGCTGCCTTCTGCCGGAGGAGCTGGTGCAATGCAGAGCATCCCCAGAGGAGCTGAAAGAGCCCAGCCCAACCATGTCCAGGTTTGAGCAAAGCAAAGCTGCATCACTGCCTGAGATGAGGAGGAGCTTGCTTCTGCTGATGCCATGGCTGGAGTTGGTACAAGTTCCAGTGATGGGGAAACAGCAGTGCCCATGAGGCATCAGCTCTGGTTGGGATGCTCCTGTCTTGGCATCCTCCAGAAACTTCAGGATCTGTATCCTGACCGGGGGTTGTCCCATGGGGGTATCTTATTCCAGTGCTACAACATGGGAGCAGCAGGCAGCAAACTGGGTCCCAGGCTTTTCCTCTGGGACATCTGATTCTTAATGCATGGGGTATCTTCCAGTGCGGGGGCTGCAGCTACAGCTAAGAATAAATCTTGGAGCACGTGGGCTCGTTAAGTGAAGCACTGAACACTGGATGCCACAGGAAACAAACAGTAGGAAAACTTCTGTATCTCCATGCTGGACTTTTCAGAGCTTGGCATGATAAGGCATGGGCTTTCATGGACTAGAGGCAAACTGCTCCCTAATCCAGCCCTGGAAAAGACACCTGGAGCAGAGGTGAGGGAGATGGCAATGAGTAAGACTGATGCTCTTGTAGGAGTGATGTAATCCATGGCTTGTACCCAAGGACTTGGGTATCTGAGGTGTGCAGGATGGTTTACATCCTGCCTCCTGAACTCCATGGCAGGGCGAAGGGCTCTAGGATCATGATTGCTCTGGAAACTTTTCAGCACAACAGCTCAGGCCATGTGGGTGCCAGGGGACACGAGGTGAGCGGCCACTGGAGCTTTTAGCCCCCTGCTTTTTGCTCCCCCAAGTCCTGCCTGTTTGCAACTCTGCTGCCTCTCCAAGACATTAAGGCTGCTTTAATGGCACTAAGCCTGAGCTGGAAAGATGTAACCCGGTCCAACAGGAATGCAGGCGGATGAAACCCGGTTGGAAACGTGCCACAGGAGAGCGCAGCTGTGGAATACGGGTGCCAAATGGTACAGAAGGTTTTCGCTGGCTACCAGGAGAGCAGCTCGTTGGACTGATGGATGTCTGCTCCGGAGCGCAGTCGGGAAGGCACGTGCCAAGGTATTTATGCATTACTGGGAAGCAGGTGCTGCTCAGAGGAAAGGTGAAACTCCAGTGCCAAGAGCAACAGCAGCAGAGAAGAGCCTGTCCTCCAATGTGTGCCAGCGGCAGACGTGGCGGAGCATCCCACCAGCACCACCTCACCCCTTCGTGCTCTGCGAGGTCCAGACACGGCGCCAAAGACCAAAGGGCATTTTCAGAGCCATAACTCATTTCCACATTCCTTCCACCTTATTTTTTCGCACCGTGGTGACCAAGAGGCTCATGATGTGCTGCAACACGTGCTGCTGAGGCTCAGCTTTCCCTTTGGTGCTGCAGGTGTACAAACCAAAGCACTGAAGGGGCTTAAGTGGCTTCTTCCAGAGCAAGTCAGGAGGTGAGACATGAACCCGTGTTTGCTGGGTCCCCATCTGATGCACCATCCATGATCACCACCATGGTACAGAGACACGAGGATGTGTTGTAGTGCCCATGGAGATGCATTCTCTGTGTCTGCAGCATCATTGTGGTGCTATTCCGAAGGACTGGGCTTACCCAAAAGTTTGAATCACTGCACTAACCCTATAAAGACAGCCATCTCTTAAATACACACACACAACCATGCTGCAATCCGAGCTTAGAATCATAGCATCAACTAGGTTGGAACAGACCTTCGAGGTCATCAAGCCCATCCATTACAAAAGGCTTTTTACAAAGCTTTTGTGACCTTAGCAAGTGCCTTGACAAAGTTGGGTATTTTTTATGTTAAAGCCTTGGCTTTTGGGTCATGTTATTGCACACGAATGTGGTTTTAACAAATGAAAGCTCCTAGGCTTTGGAGCTGTAGGAGAAAGCTTGAAAAGACCCCAAGTCAAAAACGGGAAGGAAAATGGAAAGAGCCCAGGATTTATTATTTTTCTTATTATTATTTGCCTGGTTTCTGAGCTTGTCTCCTATTTTCTTTGGATCTAGCTCAGGATTTGTGAGCTCCTGGGGCTGACAGAGCTGGGCTCCAGCAGAAGTGCCTAACGGCTGCATTTCTGCTCAGGCCACTCTCAGAGCCTGTAATCAGGACAAACCAAACACCTTTGCATTATTCCTGCTCTCTGGGGGGCTAGGGAGTGAGTTGGTTTCCTCAGGGCTTTCTTTTCTGGTTGAAACACTCAACTCCCATCTCTACATTAAATGCAAGACTCCTCATCCCACTGTGGCTGAAGTGAGTAAATCCCTTTATGAGCTTTGAACCTTTTCCCTGCAAGATGCTGAATATAAATAAGTAGCATTCCGAGAGCTGGGAATTAAACCAAAAAGGAGCCAGAAAAGCATCTTGGGCTATCACCATGGGCTGGTGGCAGCTGTATCCCAAAGCCCTTCCTGGGGTACCTTGTAGATGTGATGTGCACAGGTTTGCATTGGCTGGGGCAGGTCCCATGGCATCTGTGGGTGAATCTCATGGCTCAGCTCATTCCCAGATGGGGACCTAGCTTGCTCCTCTGCCCATCCGCACATCTTGAGATGAACCTATATTTTCCTACACTTAAACATGGTTAATCTGGACCTAAGCCCAAAAGTACATAATGTTACAAAACCTGCCAGTAATGCGGGGGAGAAAGAAGCAAATCTGCTACTTTCCTCTGGTATTTTTGTTATGATTCATGTTCATTACAGGCTCACTGGAAAGCTTCAGGCTTTGCTTTGGGGCTTTTTTTCTGGCCACTTTGTAGGTTTGGCAAACATCAGTGTATTCTGGGAGGGTGGAAGGGTCAGAGAGAAGACCAGTTGCTGTCCCTGGAGCCGGAGCAGATAAAACGGGATGGAGCAATGCAGTGAGGGCTCAGCTCAGAGCTGGCGAAGCTGTTAAAATCCCAGTTTGTAAGCAAAATGACTTTTTAAAGGTCACCTCCCAGCAAGCTGGGAAGAGGATGCATTGACTTTCTGGATGCTGGATAACAGCACCTGGAAATGCAGGGTCTTGGCTGGCTTTGGAGGCACGTTTCTTGTGCGTTTATGGGGTAGATGCTTTCATGGGAACACTAAATAGTTGAGGTGCTCTACAGAATCATTTCATGTTGGATGGGTTTGTTTGGTGTCCTGACTTGTGCGATGCAGGGGACATCATGGTGGGCAGGCTGGGCTGCAGAGGGATGTCTGCATGTTGGGTCTGGTGAAGTAGTGTGGGCTTTGGAGCAATATTTGGCTTGGCAACCTCTAGCTCTGTGTGACCTCCTGGACCCACTTAAGAAACCATTTCAGCTGGCTTCCTGAACCTGTGAGGGGCTGACCTGGGTGAAAGGCTCTTCCTTTTCCATGGCAACTGCTTTTGGAGTAGCAAAACCCATTTGCAGTCCAACTTTGTGTTATTTCCTCATGTGTCAGTATGACAGCCACCGTTTAAACAGAGGAAAGGACCCAAGTGGAGCCTAAATGAGAACTTTGTTGATTTTTTACTGAAATTCTCCAAGAAAAAGCCTGGAGCTTCCAGCAGCATCGTGCCAGAATGTCTTTTTACCACCTCCAGACCTAAATGCATGCTTGGCCCAAAGAAAGACGTATTAGGTGCCATGAAGGTGCTATCAAAGGCTGTTGGAGGAAGAGGACATGTCCAGAGGCAAATGTACAGGGAGACACTAGAGCCTAGTAGTTTATACTACATGCATACAATTGAGTGTTACTGGAGTCTGTGGCAGGCCAAAATGTCTATGGGTTTGGACAGTGAAGGAGAAAAACAATGAGCATGAGAGAACAGATAATGGCAATTCAGATAGAATCATGGAATTTGGATTGGAAGGGGCCTCAAAGCTCATCCAGTTCCAACCCCTGCCATGGGTAGGAACACCTTCCACTAGAGCAGCTTGCTTCAAACCCCATCCAACTTCGTCTTGAACATATTCTTCTTGCCCAGAGCCCTGTAAGTCTGTTCGCTGTTCCAGGGATGGGGCAGCCACAGCTCCTCTGGGCACCCTGTGCCAGAACCTCAGCACCCTCACAGGGAACAGCTTCTGCCTTATCTCCAACCCGAACTTCCCCTGTTTCAGTTTGAACCCACCCCCCTCGTCCTATCGCTACAGTCCCTGATGAAGGGTCCCTTTCCAGCATCCCTGTAACCCCTTTCAGATATCGGAAGGCTGCTTGGACACTGAGGTAAGCTGGCAAGGGTATAAACCCAATCTCTGGCTCTTGGATGCACTGGGCAAATTGAGGTGTTGCAGTTGGCAGTGGCACGTATGGAATTGGCTGCTGGGGATGCAAAAATCAATGCTTGGTGTTTTTGCAGCTCTGAGCCAGGCTCGGTGCTGGGGTCCTTTCTGTGGACTTTGTCTGCACTGATCATTTTTATTGTCACAGCAAGGGAGGAGGAGGAAGAAAAATGACCCCTTTACTACTGGTGCCGGGGATTTCTTAAAATATTAAGCTGATAGCTAAATGCCAAGCCTCACAGCAGTAAAAATGTAAGCTGCTAATAAAAGAGAGTTAATGTTTCACAGCGCGTACGTTTCTCAGGGTTTCCTGCTGATTTCAAGTGACTTTGCTTTGGCCCATGAATTTAGCCTTAAAGCAACATTCAACCGCCGTGTTATAGTATCCCAGACTGGTTTGGGTTGGAAGGGACCTTAAAGCTCATCCAGTTCCAACCCCTGCCACTGGCAGGGACACCTTCCACTAGAGCGGCTTGCTCCAAGCCCTGTCCAACCTGGTCTTGAACATATCCTTCTTATCCAGAGCCCTTTAAGTCTGTTCTCCATCAAAATCAAAAACTCAAAGTCATAAACAAATAAGTCTAAATGACTCTATATGCATCTACAAATGACTTTATCAGGGTCATTACTGGTCTAACTCCTTTGTTGGGGGCAATGTGAAGGTATTGCTCTATGACAATAAATGGTGTAATGATGATAGTAATTAAGATCCGTCATTATATTTATCAATGACAAAAGCTTTGCCATTAAACCCAAAGCCAGTTGTAGAAGATCCTGTTCCCAGGATCAGGATCCCAGGTTTTGGTTCGCCATACAGGTTGTCATCAGCCCCAGGTTGATCTGCAGGTGCTGGCATGGAAGTGGGTTCACTTGCAATAAGTAGAGGACAAAGCAGTACAGCAAATAGAAGATACTTATTTACTTTAATCATCTGAGCACTACAATCAGCCCCTATTTCAGTGTTAAGTGCAGACTTCTCTTGAAGTTCATGAAATGCATTCTCATGGCTGGTCCTGAAGTGAATAGTTACTTTCAATGTCTATTTCTGCTTCTATTGCTGAGTTTTTTATTCATCACTGAATTTGCAGCAGGCTGCAGCCTGGAGGTCCAGATGTATTTCTTCTAATAGGGCAAAGACTTTCTTTAAAAGAAACATACATGTTAAGCTTGTGTCCTTGGACTTCCCACTTCTAATGTTTCTTTATAGGATTTGAAAACAGAACAAGAAACAACAACCCAAACAAGCCCCCTTTTCATGCAGTAAGTAACTAATTTAATCAATCTGATCCTCCCTTGAGAGGGTTTTAATTCTGTATTAATTCTAACCAGGCTCTCTGTGCTGCAGCTACTTCATTAATGGCATTCTATGAGATGTGCCAGTGCTGTTCGTTGTGAGTCCTCATTATAGGCAGCATCCAAGGGAAGGGATGACTTCGGTGCAGTCTGGATTAAAGAGTGACCTGAAATATTGCCAGGGTGGAAGGATGGAACATCACTGGGCAGGGGTGACAACAGGCCCCTGAGCCACAGGGCAGGATCTGCATAGAGAATGGATGGAGCCTCCAGGCTGAGAGTGGTGCCTCCATCCAAGAGAGTGGGGGCTTGGGGAGGAGCAGAGTGAAAATGGAGTTTCCAGCTGCTGGGAAATATTAATCTCTTCTCTTTTCCCCCCCTTTCTTGTCTATTTTGCGTTTCTTTTCTTGGGACACAAAGTGAAACCATTGCCCCTGTTTGGAAGCGAAAGTTCTGCCCTAAAACCAGAATTAATTTGGGAAAGACTGGGACGTTTTGCTTTGGTGTTTCCGGTCACTCCAGAATGCTCTGATGCGTCCCTGCAGGATGGGGTTTCTCTCATTTGTTATCCTGATTGCATTGGGTGGAATTTTCCCCCTACTTCTCCAGGGGAAAAAAGGAAGAAAATGGCTTTGGAAAGAAACAGCTTTGGCCCCAGGGTGGTGCCTGGGAGAGGTGAGAGACCTGCTCCCCTGGAAAAGGAGCTGTCCCCAGGAGGGCAGCAAGGGGTTGGAACTGGATGACCTTTAAGGTCCCTTCCAACCCAACCCAATCTGGGATTCTGTGATTCTACCTTGTGCATCCCGGGATTTGCTTCCTTGTATTTGTTTGCAGCACCACAGGTTCTGCAGTGAGCACTGCCAGGCCGAGCCCATCTTTTCCCTTTCTCCTTGGGGTTTCAGTGGGTTGGGATCCTTAGCAGTGGGGTTTCAGTGGGATAGAGTGAGATGTGATCCTTAAGCTTAATTTCACATTCAGTTTCTGCCAACGCATCCTTTATGGTCACCTTCTAAATGACTCTATATGCATCTACAAATGACTTTATCAGGGTCATTACTGGTCTAACTCCTTTGTTGGGGGCAATGTGAACATGTGCCTCATTTACTAAGGTAAAATTGCAGCCCACAGTTCTCCAAAGCAAAAATAGCTCCTTTAATTCTTCTTTAAAGAATGCTTTCAGCCAGGATCATCTGGTAATAAGTTGGTTTGGACTCTTTTTTTCTGCTAAGATTGTATTTTCATTTTGCTTCATGACTAAATGGTTTAGGAATCTCAATCAGGCTGTTTCAAAGCCCTTTCTGCCTCTGTCAGCTCCCCTGGCATATTAATGCATTCAGAGGAAACTGCTAGAAGCTGAGCTTTGTGTGTTATTGCTCTGGATCAGTCCTGGGTTTGCTTTATTTTCTACCAATGGAAGAAATAGAAATACCGTATCATGATCAGGCTGTAGCTTTAGAACATACCAGGAAGGTGAGAAGGCGTTTAGCTTTCCAGTGCAATGCCAAACTGCATCCCTTTTCTTTCCATTGCAGTCCCAGATGGTGAGCTCAGGATGCTTTAAAGCAGCAAGAAGTGAAACACAGTGAATATCTATGCAAAAAAAGCCTGTGGATGTTGTGAGGACCAAGGACTGCCTTGCCAGAAATGGCAACTGGGGATGGAAAGGTGGAGCTGAGGGTCTCTGTCCCATTTAACTGGGCTGACATGCATCTGGAGCTGCTCTCACCCAGCTCCATTGGCCCAAAGCTGCTTTCTCCAGGGCTGTTTGCAACATAGGTGCTTCTCCTTCTCCTGCTGGCCGCTTCCTGTTGAAGCACTGGGCTCTTCCAAAGCTGGCTCTGTTCTTGTGAATGCAGCCATTACTTCATGTGCATGTTTCGGAAGCCACCTGGCAGTGCTCAAGGCCAGGTTGGACACAGGGGCTTGGAGCAAGCTGCTCCAGTGGAAGGGGTCCCTGCTCGTGGGAGCAGGGGTTGGACCTGCGTGAGCCAGTCCCAAGCCAGATTGGGATTTTATATTAATTGGCATCTGATTAAGACAACGGCTTCACCAACAGCATCCCTTCAGTTTGTCATTGCAACCTATCCAGCCCTACCCCTGGTGCACCAACAAATGTGGTGGGTGGTAAACACGAGGGAATGAAGCCCATGAAAAGTTTTCAGCCCATGGCTTACTGAGATGGGGAGTTTCCAGATGAAACCATCAGGTTTAGGCTTGTATTACTGAATAAAAGACCAAGTACTCTGGTGAAAACCAGGAAAACTTCCATCATCGGGGCTGGATTTAAACCAGCTGGGAATCCCAGTTAGCCTCATTCCACCCCAAAATCCCACTCTTGTGCTCTGATGCTCTAGCTGCAAAAATCCCAGTTATCTGGGGGTTGCACAGCAAATGTAACCCACTAACCTAAGGGGCCGGTGTCACGTCCCAGCTGCCCAAAGCACACATTGCAGGGTTGAGCAACACCCACAGGCACGTTCTGCTGTTCCTCTATCCCTCCATCTCACATATTTACCTTCCTTTGTGGTGGGAGGTAGGGAAGCCTCTGCACTGAGGAGTGATGATGTGGAGGTATGGCATGTCCGCATGCTCTGTGTTGTAGCCAGTACCGTGAGATGCAGATATCCAGTGCAAACCACTGTTGTCCTGGCCTTTCCCTAGTGATGCTCATGTTTCCATATCATTTTCTGCACTCGTCAGGCTTGCTCCAAACTGAGGAAGGGATCTGTGAAGTGCTCTGAGCTTCTGGATGTAAAACTCAGCATAGGAGAGAAGAGCATGACAGCTCCGGAGCTGTGTGTCTTCTGATCAACCTTCACCCCTAACCTACACAGGTAATATTATTTTGTTTCCCCCTGCAAAATGCTTGAGTGCTTTTATGTTTTTAGATGAAATCGTTGCTATTTACTATCTGGAGACACAGGGGAATTCTGCTCAGAGCTGGTGGTATCCTTCTGGAGTGACCTGTCTTGATTTGAGGACAAGATCCGGGGTCCATAGGTGCGAGTTGTTATCCTGTTGAAAAAGCTTCACCTCCATAGCCTGTGAACTTAGATGAGAAACACAGTCTTGGTTTCAACAGAGTTTGGATCAGCCCCCAAAACAGCACATTTCTTGTTTGCTTTTCACTTCCTTGTTTAAGATTAATCGATATAGTTCCCTACTCGGCGCAGGAATGAGGGTGGAAGGGAGAACTCAACTCAGCTTAACCCCCAGTGTTGAAATCCGTGCAAGGAATGCCTCGTTTTATTTTCCTAGCCTTTCTTATCCTGCTCTGCTCCTCCTGGGAGCTCTTTGCAGGAGTGTTTTGGTGTCGTTCTATTTTTGCTAGCCTTCTCCTAATCCACCCAGCTCTGTGGGGTATAGGAACATTTAACATAGCTCCGTGTCATTTCCGTGTTGATCTTGCACACTGGAATCTTATTTTAATGAATTACACGTATATTTTACTCATGAAAGCAGGCAAAAGGCAGCTCCAAAGTGGGAGGAAAAGACCCATCAAAAACTCTAGACGGGCAAAGCGGGCAAAGGTTGGATGGTTTTGGACCCACCGCCAGTGCCATCTGTGCCTTGTGTTATGGTTGCAGATAGAGGCATGTGCTGAGATCAGCCTCTGAATGCATTTAACATGTAGTAATTCCCACACTGAAGGAAGGAAAACCATGGAGGGAACTCACGCAATGGTATGTGCTGCTAAAGCACAGGCTTTTTGAGGCACAGACCAAGGCCAGGGGCTGTTTTAGAGGACACTGAAGAATACAGTAGAGGATTAATAAAGGAAGGAGAATAAAATGTGGTTTTGTGGTCCCAGAATTACTTGAATAGTGGAAATCCTCATGCTGACTCCAGCCTGGCTGTGAATTGGAGACTTCCAATTAGATTGCTAACATCTTCAGGGCATTGCTTACTCATGAGTGTCTCCTGTCCTTGTGGTGAGAACCTCTTGTCCCTGCATTGGGTGCCTGAAATCACTGTCCCTGGAAGTGTTCACAAACCATACAGATGAGGCCTCAGTGCCATGGGGCAGCGGTGGCCTTGGCAGTGCTGGGGTAAGGGTTGGACTGGATGAGCTTAAAGGGCTTTTCCAACCTGGCTGATCCTGTGATTCTATAACTGCATCGGGATCCTGCAGCCTGAAGAATGGTCCCCTGGGGTGAGGTGTTTGGAGTGCATTCATCTTCTCTTTCCCTCAGACAAAGAAGAGGAGGCATATGGAAGCGTGGATAATATAAGCATGTTGGTTTTAGCTATTGAGCTGAACATCATGGCAAGCCACCTATGCTGCTAGAGGGTTTGGAGTGAACTGCCCTGCTCCATATGGACATGGAGGTGCCACAGCAGCATCTCATGATGCACAGCATCCTTCCCAGGAGCTGAGTGCCCATGATGCCTTGTAGGACTTGTAGACCGTCACACGAATGCAAATGTTTGGGGTGTTTCTTATTGGTGATTTTGATTTTTTATGACAAATAGAGGTCCCCCAATGTATTTGAGTTTCCTTGGCTTGCCCCCTCCCTCTTGCATTGTTCACAAGGGAGATGGCAATGACAGTGCAGTGATCTGTGCTAATGTCAAGTTAATGAGAAAAGATCTGTCAAAGCTGCTCGCATCCTGTTGTGAAAATCAATTCAACAAGATCACTTAAAGATTTTTTTCAAGCTTGATTAGGGTTTGTGGTTCTGCATTCATGCCTCATTTCCTAATGCCAGCCGCTGCAAAGACAATTGCCAGGAGCTCGTGCACAGTTTAAGCCAGTAAACACAATAAGCATGAGCAGAATGGCAAAGTGAAATGCAAATCTAATAGGGATGGATGGGAAAGACCATTATTCTGTCTGCTGAAGAGATGGCAGAGCTAGGATGTTAACCAGGAGAGAGAAACATCTGTAATGATATTTGATTCTTGCCTGCTTCCCTTTCTCTGAACGATGAAGTTTTAGCACCGTGTGTTATTCAAACCAGTATTTGAAGGAGGACAGCACAGGAGTGGTACATGGTGCTGTGTGCTTGCTGGACAGCATCCCTTGGATGTTTGAGGTTGTTTCATTCAGGGCAACGCTGAGTCTGTTTGTTCCTCACAGCTGATGGCCTCAGGTACCTTCATCTTTCCCTCTCACAGGTCTGTGAGGGGGGATGTACTGCCACCCATCCCACAGCCGGGTTGGTACCCAAGCGTAGCACTGCATCCATGGCACCCCCTTTCCTCCTCCACACATAAGCAACAAGCCAGCTGACCAGGCTTATCACACATTTCAGCCTTAGAGTCTTTTTCTGGCCTTAGAAAGAACACTCTGCACTTTCCTGCTCTGTTGTCCTGGCAGTGTTGGTGGTGCTCATGTTTATCCTTTGCTGCCCTCTTTTGCTTTCCAATAACCTGATACTTCAGCAGATTTATATTTATTTCAGCTTCAAATACCTTAGGAAGTGCTACAAGAAACCTGTGGAGAGGGGCTTGGGACAAGGGCCTGCAGGGCCAGGCCAAGGGCAATGGCTTGAACCTGCCTGAACAGGGCAGCCTGAGCTGAGCTCTGAGGCAGAAGCTGTTCCCTGTTTTCAGGTGCTGAGGCGCTGGCCCAGGGTGATGGCCCAGAGAAGCTGTGACTGCCCCATCCCTGGCAGTGCTCAAGGCCAGGTTGGACACAGGGGCTTGGAGCAAGCTGCTCCAGTGGAAGGGGTCCGTGCCCGTGGGAGCAGGGCTTGGAGCTGGATACCCAGCGCCTCATCAGCCTCACAGGGAAGAATTTCTTCCCAATGTCTAATCTAAATCCCCCCTCTGCCATTTTAAAGCAAATTTGTTCTGAGATTGAAGTGTTAAAAACCAAAGTGACCTCCAGAGAAGCACAAACAGCCCCAGTGAGGAGAGATGGGGTTGAAAACTGAGGCACTCAGCAAGGTATTTGAAACAGGTATAATTACTGTCTCCAATGGTGCTGGTGAGCAGTGGGCTTGCTGCCAGCCCCTTTGGGTGACCAGGCTCCCAGATCCTCCATCTGCCACATGGGGATCATAAGATTATATACTAAAGTATGCAGTAAGGCTCAAGTTGCTGGTAATGGCCTCCTGGGTGGCAGCTCCTCTGTCGTATGACCCCAGCAATACAACTTTGGTTTCCATCCTGTCAGGATGGTGGCATTTGCTGCAATATTAAAATCATTGTCATTTGGGCTTCCCTCCTCCAGCAGATTTGGTTTAATGTTTAAAAGAACAGTTATTAAGTGAAATCCAAATGCCCTTTTGATGCTTACATGGTCAAGCTGTCACCTACCTGCATTTGCTGCTCCCTGATTCGCAGCCTGGATGAAGACATTTGGTACCTGTTGGGGTAATTTACTGCTGCTGTGTTTGGTTTGGGTTCAGGCTGAGGTGACCCATGAAAGGCTGTGGCTCTCTTGGGGCCATGGGATAATAAAGTGCAGCCTTTCCTAACACTCCTCTTTTTATCATTCAGTTCTTTCTCACCATCCAGCACCATGTTCAAGGAGGCAACTCACTCTCCTGTGTGACAGATGATGTTTCTCTTCCTTTATTTTCATTTTTCCTCCTTTTTTCCCATTTGCCAGATGAGCTGCTTCTTCCTTGGCCTTTTCTGACTTTTATTTGCATTTCCTGTCCTCCACAGGCTGAGCTTTTTCTTTGCAATGTTAAACAGGGGTTCCAATGGTAAAGATTGCGATGTAAAGTCTCTTCGCCCTGCAGAAATACACTTGTGTTAAGCATAAGAATACACTGAACTTTGTGAGTACAAGAAGTTTGCTCCCAGGTCAGAGATAAGCAGATGGGTACAGTTTTGAAGTGTAAATGGTCAAAAGGGCAAAACAGAATAAGTGATGCTTATTGTGTTGGTAGTTGCTGATGTTGGAGGATGTAACAGCAGCTTCTATGGAGCTTCCCAGCGGTTGCAGTCCCAAGGCTGTTAGAAAAGGCACTGTGGAGAGGCCAATGTCCCTTTCCAGAGACACAGACAAAGCTGTGGCATCTGTTTTGGAAAAGCAGCAGCACCTCCACGTGGGATATAATATTCCGAGGTTTAGAAAAGAAGAAACATTCATTCTCCTGGCTGAAAATAACTCAGCTTTGTGGAACAGCCTTGTTCACCTTGGTCCTTTCCATGTTATAACCTCAAGAGCAGCTGTGGTTAAAAATCAGGGAAGCTGCACTCTCACATGGAGGCAAGTGTCAGAGGAGACACTGGATGTTAAGTTGCTTCCCAGCATCCAGGAATTTTACCTTGGAGCTCCCACATGTAACTGCAGAATGGGTCCACGGGTGGCTTCCAGAGGCGCATACTTGAGCTCTTCCCACACGTCCTGGGTTCAGCAGTAGCAGTCAAAGCAAAGAGGGATGTCGAAGAGGGAGTCAAAATCAAGCAAAGAGGGATGTTTCTGTTGCTGAATATAATGCATGAAGCTTTGTCTGTTGGTGCTTCGGGGAGAGAGATTTCATCATGTGAAACACTAAGCAGGGCTCAGATAGTGTTTTTAAACCATGTATTTATTGGAATGATGTTTCCCTCTATTTCCAGTATTTCCAGCTGCAGTTTTACCACTGTAGCAGGCAGCGTGTCTTCATTCAGGACCAGGGTGGATGCGGCTCTGGACAACCTGATCTGGTTGAAGATGTCCCTGCTCAGTGCAGGGGTTTAGAACTGGATGAGCTTTGGAGGTCTCTTCCAACCCAAACCATTCTATGGTTCTGTGATTCTCTGACCCTACGATTCATCCGGCCATTGCAACTTCTTTCCTTGAGGGGGCAGGTTGGGTGTTTTGGAGGTTTTGTCAGTTTTATTTGATGGGTTTTGGTTTGTTTGGCTGGGTTTTCTCAAAGATCAGCCGGGGCGATTCAACAAAGCCCCTCGAGCTGCAGCAGCATCTGAAAATTGCACGTCCTACTGAGCACACATGGAATAAGCGGCTTTCCTGCTCGCGAGAGAAAATAAAGCTCTTTCTGCCTCCTTCTGCTGTGCCTGCACGCACTGCAATGCGTGGTTTCACTCGTGCTTAAAGGCATGGTGGTAACAAAGAGGGGAGCGAGTTCCGAGGTCGCCGCGCAGCGTTGCCGACCTTGCAACGGGAGCTAGCTGTAACATCTTTCAAAGTGTTCTCCTGGGGTCCATATGTGTAGACTGGTAAAGCTGTTAACGTCCCCAATTAGGTTTTAATTTATCTTCGTTTCCTCAGCGTTGCCATTAAAAGTCACACCATAAGCCATTAAACCTGCGCATTACAGTCGCGGAGTTTTGTCAGGTGCTGGCCAGCAAATCTAACCAGAGACAAGTGGCAGAAACTGGACTTTAATCCCAGCTTTTATAAAGAAAGAAACATTTAAATGGGTCAGGAGAATTTCCCCTGGACATCTGTTTGACGTACAACGTGAGGATATTTAAAAGTCTTCTAAGAAAAACAAATAAAGGCTTCCACATTCCCAAGGACAGAAACCATTTAATCTACTTGTACAGTCCTTTCAAGAATTCACCAGTTTGGCAGGAGATATATGTCACTAAAGAAACAACCAATAAGATTTATTACGGCTAATTTATGTCTGTAACAGCTAAGACATGGGTTTGGGTAGTAGAGCTCAGCACGGGCAGTGTTTTCCTTCCTGCACATTCTTATTGTCTTAGTTTATTACAGCAGCACGTCTTGTGAGATCATTTATTGCTTAGCACGATGGTACGACGAAGCCATTTATTACAGGGAGACATCAACACATGGAGTGAGATCACTCCTTTTCCTTGGGGTCAGTGTACTGGAGGTGATGAAATCATGTATTTATCTACAACTTATTAGATGCATTTTGATTGACTGGGGATCAATTTTTGTTTAACCAACTGTGCTGATGAGGAAGTTTCTGGCTGCAGCGCCGCAATGTTCCAAAGCAGCCGTTAAAACAATTATCGGAATATGGGAGCACGGGGCAGCCCCTAACACATGTTTGCAGCAAGAAGAGGACAGTTCTAGCAACTAAAAATATAAGCCAGATGGAAAACTCATCCAGCTCCGAGGGGGGAAAGAAAAGCTCAACCTGTTGTAGGCCTTTTTATAAATCGGGAATGGTACAGTAAATGTTTGGGATAACCCAAGTCACCAGTAGGTCTTTCCTGCCATTGGTGAACTCCTGACCTTATTTCCTTGGAGGGCTGTTAAAATGAAGTCAGAGGGCAAGCAGAGTTATTTGCCAGCTCTGTTTTCACTTGTGTGGTCCAGAAAGTTAACAGATTTCTCTCGTCCCCCCTTCCATGAGACAGACACAGCGATGAGGGGTATGAAGAGATAGCTTAATTCACCCTCCCACGTTACTGAGGGAATCGGGGGCTGCCTGCCTGACATATGCTATTGGAGTGGTGCTTCCCATCCCACCGAGCAAGACCTGTTTGCTTTGTTGAGGGCTGGGGACAGCACTTAAGGAGGTTTTGGGTCTTCCTGGTTGTATGAGGGTAAATAGTGACAGAGGCAGAGATCTGCTGCTCTAGTGTTTCAAACAGATGGGGAGAAGAGTCTGGTCAAGAGAGAGTTAATTCCCTTTGTGCCCCACCTCATCTCGCAGGCTGGCCAAGAGGGTGGGTTGCAGGATGCTGAGCATCTTGAGGTGGGAAAAGAGCATCATGACGGATGGAGCAAGCTTAGAGTTGGCAGTATTCTTGACCACTTGGCATTGAAGTGGCAGTTCACTTGGCAGCCGGACTGCAAGTCAAAATAGAGCAAAATGAGTGAATAAGATGCAGTGTAATTCATGATGTCAGAAGATCATCTGAGGGCAAGGTCTTGTGGCCTGGAGGTGGCCTGGAGGCTGCACAAGACATCAGTCTTCATCCCCTTGACCATAGACTGCAACCTCTCTGTATGTCTCCTTCCTGCTAATTGCAATGCAATCATTTTATATGATCCTGATATAACATATTATATATATATATAATAATTTATATGATCCTGATGTTCCTGAGACTTTGTCCTGAGTCAATCCCTGAGTGTTTCCAAAGTGTCACATGTGTGATGATGTCTATCAAGCCCTTCCTTATGCTTTTGTTGGCAGCTGGGAGATGACACAACATGGAGATGGTGTTTCTACACGGTCTTCTGCAAGGAGACAGCTCTGCCACCTCCATCAACGTCACAGCTATCCAGCTCCTTTGTGCATGGGGCCCCTGACTCAGCTTTTGGGGAAAATGCAGCCAGTTGCCTTGTTAGTGTTACATGGGGTCTCCCATGGAAAACAGAGACCAAAGAGCAAGTGTCTGTACTCCTGTTTATCAAATACTCATTACTCCAGGCTTCTCTGGAGACAAAGAGGTGGCCCAAGATGATTTGTGATAACCTGTACCTGGGTCCTGTTCAGCCCATCTGCTGCTGGAGAGGAAACAGAACTTGGTTTCTGGAGGCCAGAGACATGGGCAGGAGGAAATGAACAAGAGAAGATTATCCCACACTGGGGTAAGCAGATACATTTCCTGTGAGAGACTGGGGTAAAGCAATGACAAGAAGGCAGATGCCTACCCTATGTCTTCATTCCCATGGCCAACTCAGTTAAGGAAAACACTTGGAGAAGAAACCATTAGCCATTAGCTTTCCTTATTCCTCTCCTTCTGCCCTCAAGGCCATGTTCTGGAAGCCAGCCTGGGCTTTTATGTTGTTTTGAGGGAACCTGCTGGAATTCCTGACTCTTGTGTGCCACAGCCTGCATTGAGTTCAGCCAAGGAGCTTTTCCTCTTAATTTTCTGGCATGTTTTCTGTTACGACTCCAATCGCCTAAACAAACATCATTAGCCCCTCTTAAGTGTGCATCCCACAGTTGTGTGGACCTCTCTGCTTTAGCCCTTTTAGCAGGAGGGGATTGCTTTTCCTTTGTAAGAGGCTTTTTTCCCCCCAGTAGAATCAGGTCACATTTAAGAACCCACATGTGCACACCATTCCACCAATTGATCCATGAACTGCTATATTGATTGCTTCCTACTAATATCCGAGTCTGCTGTCTTTTTGCTGCATCCCAGCCTTGCTCTGATCTCATTCCCCAGGTTACGACTGTGGGAAAACAACATTTCCAGGTACGGAATTATTGGCAATGTCAGGCATCTGAGGCTGGGCAGATGCTCACACCCAGCCAGCCCTGGTGTAGGTTAATACACTGCTCATCTACATCTAATCGCCCATGGTGGTGATGAATTAGCATGACAAGCAGCGGCAGCAGGAATCCGAAGCAGAGCTGAAGGGTGAATCACAGGCAGCATGTTTCATTTTATCACCGTGCTCCACAAACAGCAGCCACATGTTCCCTGGCATGATACAGCCCCGCGGCCTGAGGTGGATCATACGAAACACCAACTACTTTCAGCTGTGCCGGTGCGATGAAATGTTCCAGACATATGGTCCCAGGGCTAATCCGCACTGAGACGATGCCTGGAAGCAGGGAGAAGGCGTTTGGGAATGAGTGGTACATGTAAATGGATTCCTGGAGCCTGAGGCACATGGGGGGCTCTGGAGTTTGGAGGGGGGGGAGAGAGGAAAACCATGATGCTAAGATGCTTCTGAAATTAAAGGATTTAGTGGCAAGATTGAGTATTTCCCCCCAAAAAAAAACCCCAAAACAACCCAAAATCTAATCTCCTTGAAAAGGATGAATTCTCTCCCCCTCTCCCAATGATTCAGCCCTGGGTCAATTCCCTTTGGAGCAAAGCAATGGAGTAACAGCTTGCTAGGACATACAAGAGGTCCAAAGGTATCCCAGTGCCTTGCCTCTGGGTGTCACCAAAACATTGCAGTCCCACTACTGACACAGTGCATGGCACCTTGTTCATACACATCACTTGCTAGGGATTTGAGGGAAATCCTGGTCATTTGGTGATCCGTTGGATAAAGAGATGGATTTTCCTGGGGGTTGCAGTTCTAATGCAGACCTATTTTTTGCATTATAATTTTTGCATAATATCTTTTGCATTTTTTAGAATTGTAACTCTCTCTCCATCTGTAGCAAGGGGTGTTTGGGTGATTTGGTGCTGCAGGGAAATGAAGCAGAGCCGAGCAGTTGGTCTGGAGCATGAGCCATTTCCCATTGCTTCCTATTACCCTCCCAGGACAGCCCATCTAGGCTGGACTTAGGTGGGAGTGGAAGGCCCCACAAGAGCAGCGTCAAACAGTGTGAAGGCTTAGGGAAGAGTGTGAGAACTGAGCAGGTAAATGGGATATTTTCCCCCTCTTGTGTTTTCCCAGCCTCTGGTTATCGTGATGGTGTTTATGTGCTCTCTCAGCTAGACCAGGAGGTGCTCCTATACCGCCCTAATGACCTTGAAAATCATTGAGATTGCATGGATTGGGGTGGCTGGTGGCAAATCTGCCTGTCTGTGTGCAGAGCTCTCCTCATAGCTTTGTAAATCCAAGAGGTTTGTGGCTTGAAGGACTCAGCCACGCTTTGATGAAAACAATTTCTCATCCAGACGCAGTGATGCTCACCAGTCTGAAGTCCTTAAATCAGGGTAGCCGAATATTCCTGGGGCACACTTAAATCAGCTTTAAGTGACTTAATTCAACTCAGGCTGATTCCTTATCGATTTAAATGACTCATTTAATCTAAACTTTAATATCAATCAATCTTTTTACCTTGCCGCTCTCATCTTCTGAGGCCAGAGAAATGGGATCCAGCTGTTTGTGTTTAGGTCTGCGAAGGGCTGCCAAGGCGGAGAAATGTGGGTTCTTTGGAGTGCAGTTATCCAAACATTCCTGAAGGTTAGCATGGGGAGGCACACAGCATGGCATCCCTGACAGACCCGGCTGGAGGGGGTGTGGAAGGGACTTCTCATCCAGCCCAGGTTCCTCTCCTGCCACAAGGGATGGAGGTAGCACAGCCCAGCTGGGCAAGCTCTGGATGAGATTCCCTGACCATTACAGAAGGTAACTGGGTGTTGAATCCACACCTTACTGCTGCAACTTAAAACCCATGACTTCTTTTCTTGTCCACAGTGACACAGAGAATCACTAAATAGAATCCAGCCTGGTTGGGGTTGAAGGGACCTGAAAGCTCTTCCAGTTCCAACCCCCGCTCCCACGGGCACGGACCCCTTCCACTGGAGCAGCTTGCTCCAAGCCCCTGTGTCCAACCTGGCCTTGAGCACTGCCAGGGATGGGGCAGCCACAGCTTCTCTGGGCCATCACCCTGGGCCAGCGCCTCAGCACCTGCAAACAGGGAACAGCTTCTGCCTCAGAGCTCAGCTCAGGCTGCCCTGTTGGGGCAGGTTCAAGCCATTGCCCTTGGCCTGGCCCTGCAGGCCCTTGTCCCAAGCCCCTCTCCAGGTTTCTCATCAGCCTCCTTTAGGTATTGAAACACTGTTATTATGTCTTCCCTGAGCTCTCTCTTCTCCACAATCTTCCTTCCCATTTTTCAGTAGCCTTTAGTAGCTAACTGCTGCCCTGTTTCATCTCAGTTTTCTCTAAGATGAGTGATATCAATTGCTCCTTTTTTGGGGGTGGTGTTTTCCAGATTTTGATCAGTCCTGGTCCTCCTGACCAGCTCTCTCCAATGGGTCTTTCCAAGGAAAAGAGCAACTGAGGAAATTACCTCCTTAACTGATGTAAGGAATTAGCAACAAGTGGCCTTATGCATCACAGCTCAAAAAGAACTTCCTAGGGGTGAATTCACCCAGGTCTCACGTTAGCCAAGAGCTGAACCATGATGCTAACGTTGTTCTGCAGGGATCTAAAGGGGTGTGCTGAGGACCATGGGATGGCACACACACCTCCAGCTCTGCACCAGCCCATGTACACCCCTGAATGGAGCCATCCCAAAACCTGAGAGCCCCTTTTCCATGTCTCAGGCATGTGGCAGCCCTCCCAGGCTTTCTACTGTGGAGTATTTCTGCTGCAAATCCCCAGCTCCCATCCTCTTTCTCCAGCCTCCAGAAACTGCTTCTGAGATGAAGGTTGGCCCAGATGGGCTTGGCCAGGTAAGGACGTTTTTCCACCAAATTTGAAAGGGAAAAATTAAATCAGGTTTAGTTGGGTTTAATTTAGGCAGTTGGTGGAGGGGGGTTGGACGTGGCTATTGAAACGTTGGGAATCTCCTGTGCTCACATCCCTTTTTCGTTGTTTGGTTGGTTTTATTTTGCTCTGAGCCATTGAAACGTGGAATATTCCCTGGTTCAAGCTGAGAAAGGAGCCTGGTAAGGTGAATCCACACACCCCTGTGTGCCATGACTGTGGCGTGAAGTAAAGCCTCCTGCTGACCGTGCGGCTGCTGAAGCACCTGGGTGTATTGCTCTGTCTGTATTCAGGCGAGGCTGTACAGTTCTCCTTCATGGATCAGGGCTTTTCTTGGTTACTCCTGGCTCTTTGTGTATTTCCTGGGACAAAGAACGCAATTCTGGTGCCTTGTGCCCTGTAGGAGCACTTGGAGTCAGCCTCTGAGCTGGCCTCGGGGTTTGTGGCCTCTTGGACATTTAATCACACACGAAAACCAGGCTGGGGGAGGTCATCAAAGCACCACTGTGAACTGGGATGGTGGGGATGCTCCCATAGGACAAGCAGTTCTTGGATTTGGGGTTTTGGGTTACATCAGCCCTGTCCTGAGGGTATTTCAGGGAATCTTGGCCCTAAGCAGAGGACTGGTAGGGTTTATTGGGGTCACAGCCTCTTCTCCCCACAGTCTGTATTCCTTCTGGCTGTTCCAGACAACCTGCTTCTCTCCCAACCCTGTCTCCTCCTCATTAAATGATATAGGCTCACCACCTTCCCCAGCCCACATCTTCCATTGTTTCTCCATCCTTAGCCTGCGCTCTTTATCGTCCTATCAAGATACAGACCTAAAAATGGATGAGTGCCCTCCTGTCTGCATCCACCATTTGCATCTCTGAAGGTTTATTACTATGGTCACGCTCAGGCTGCTCTTTTAGAAGCTGGGTTTATTTCTTCCATGGAGCAGGTTTATGGGCTCAGACTGTCCTCTGGTTAATCCGCATCTTTCCCAAGCTGTGGTCTCCAAGCTGAACACAGTACTACACCTTAGACAGCTCTGGTCTTGAGCAGAGCCCCATGTCTGGTGGCAAAGCTCCTAGTGATGGATGCATATGTGATCTCCTACTTTTTATGGGGTTTTTTGTGGGTTATTTTCCTTTGTTTTTTAGCAATAGCAAGCTATGTCCCACCTAAGCTCCATCAGGCCTTGCTTTGATGCTTCCCTTCCCAAATTTCTGCCAAACATCCTGACAAACTGGAGTAATGACCTTCAAAACAATGGCGCTGGGTTGTGTCCTTCATTTCCAGCTGTGGAGTAGCAATGCAGCACACAAGCCTGGCCAGGGGCAGGAATTTGGCCAAGCTGGAGCATCCCAGTGCAGAGGAATAGAAGTGATTTTATTTTTGGCATGGGCAATTAAAATAGTCCATGTAATTCTAGCAGCTTGCCAAGCAATCCTGTATTTTATTTGTGAGCTCTTGAAAGCTTGGACTCTTTTGTCTTCAGTCCATGTGAAAAGTGGACAGTGCTGTATTTTAAGTATAATTATGTGGATTTGAAAGTTTCCTTTCCCAGTCTTTTTACTGTCGGAGCCTTAAACACCGCATGGGCTATAATCAGCTGCAAAATGGATCCATGTGCAACGCACATGGCAGAAGTATTTCTAGCTGCATCTCCGTCCTAACAGCACCACTGCACTCTGGAGCAGCCGGAACTCGGATTTCCGCTCCAGGAAATCCAAGAATCACGTATCACGGATTTCTCATTCTTGCCTTTCACGTTTCTGCCATGCTCAGTCAGAGAGCAGCAGATTTTCTGTTGTTCTCTTCCCCCATTATGAAAATCCCCTTGGATCAGCCAGAGCGTTGCTAAGGCAAAAAGCGAATCTTTTCCTTTCTGACGTTGGCTTCATATTTATTTAGAGGTTTCAAACTGGTCTCCAAAGAGGCCATCGAGGCTCCGATACCTCATCCTCTTTGTTTCAGTGTGCTATAACCAGCTTTCCAAAGGCAGGCTGCTGTAGCAAGTTTCATTGTTTAAGGAAATGGCAGTCACTAATGGAAAACACTCCATCAAAATCGTCTTGACCAACTTCAGCTAGATCCTCCTCCATTGCTGCTTCTGGTTTTAGATTACCACTGGTATCATAACTGCTATTTATTTAATATGGTGCTGTGCTTCTGAAGAGTTGGTGACGTGAAGTATCCATCTGGGAGAAGAGCATATAAAGATAATCCCTCTTACTTGCTTTAAGAAAGAATGGGTTGAAATATGGGCATGTGGGTGCATGGCTTGGGGAATCCTTATGCTCCAGGCACACGCATGTGAGCTCGGTCTCCCTTGGAAAGAAGGAAGCTCCCAGACTGTTTAAAACCTTCCCAACAGACCTCCCACAACTGATAACTTCTTGAAATCTCCAACGTCTCCAAAGATGTACATGGCTTCAAAAGGGAATCCCCTCCAATGATTAGAACCGTACAGCCTCCCATCTGGATTCGAGCTCCAATAATAAGGGTCAGGACCTTGTCCATACGTAGTAAAAAAAAAATACTGTAAGAAAGCACTTTTTTAGTATTTCCAGATGTAGGGAGAACATTTTTCTTTTTGAAATACAACGAGAAAGCTTTGTCAAGCTCTTTGGGAAACAAATATCCAGGCAAGGCCAGGGAAGAAGAACAGTTTGCCAAATAGTAAAGACACGTTAGGGCAGGTGAGTTTAGGAGCTGGCAGCAGGAAGGCAAGCAGGTTTTTGAACTGCACTGTAAATGGGATTTAGTTAAATCAAATGGGGACTCACATTTTAAATAGACTCATGGATTTTTTCAGGACAGAAGGGATCATTACGTTTTCTAGGCTTTTCTCCAATATAACCTAGCCCATTGAGCTTGCCTCTCGGTTGCTCCTGAAAATATATAGATTGGGAAAGGGAAGGAAAAGGGAAAGAGAGGGGGAGAGGGAGAGGGAGAGGAGAGGAGAGGAAAAAGGGAAAGGAAAAAGGAAAGGAAATGGGAAAGGGAAAGGGAAAGGGAAAGGGAAAGGGAAAGGGAAAGGGAAGGAAAGGAAAGGAAAGGAAAGGAAAGGAAAGGAAAGGAAAGGAAAGGAAAGGAAAGGAAAGGAAAGGAAAGGAAAGAAGTGTCACAGCTTCAAAGGCTGTAAGGTCCACCCCTTGTCATTCGGATGGTCAATCCTCAGGTGCTTTATTTCATGTTCAGGTTTGCCTGGCTTTAGCCTTCAGCTGTTACTTCTTTCTATCCATTTTTCATCATGATTAAACACAAAAAAGCCCCAAAGCCCTTTAAGCATTTGGTATTTTTTATTTCTGCATATACAAAGGTATTTCTGCACCGTAATCAAATTGCCTCTTGATGTTCTTTTTGCTACATGAAGCAGCTTATGCTCCATGAATCCCTCTCCGTTTTTAACTCAAGTTCCTCTGGCTGTCCCCAGATGACACCATTCAAGGGTTATATGAGGCTCACGTATGATTTCCTTCCAAATCATTCCACGAGGAACAAAACTAAATGCAAATGGCACTTCCCTAAGGAAAAGGAAGGTATCTACCCATCTGCAGACAAGATAACTTTGTGCACATTTGCCACTTTCACATGTGGATAACGGGATGCACATGGAAAATAACTCAATTTCCTTGAAAAAATTAAAATAAGGAAAACATGGTTTTCAACACGTTGGAAATTGGCCTTGATTTTTTTAAAAGAGCTGAAAGCAGAAGCATTTCCTTAGTTTCAGGTGGGGGGGGGGGGGCTGTTTCATTATATACCATGTGTTCTGCTTGCATATTTTGGTTCACGGGGTTTCCCTCTGCCTTTTTTTTCCCTCTCCTTTATTTTCATTGAAAGAATAGGAAAAGGAAAGGCAAGAAGGAAAATGCAAGATTTTGTTGTCTTTAAGGAAAAGGACTTCATGCCACTTTAAGGAAACAAAAAGTATTTCTTTAAAAGCCATTTTGCTTGGAGGAAAACGAGCATCTTGGTGGGGTTTTTATTTACCCTGTTCTGGCTGCCCTGATTACACTGTGAACACAGCAGCAGGATGTCTTGCCTGGGGTTTGATCATCTCACTGGGAGGACAATGAGCAGGTCCCTAGGGAGCATTCATCTTTCTCCTTTGATTGCCTTGCCTGAAGCATCCTCTTCCCTTTAATACTGAGCTGAAGCCAGAACACAGGAAATCTTGTCTGACAAGGTTAAGGTTTTGGAAAGTTTCATGTGAGCTTAGTTCTACCTCCTTTAATCCCCTGAAGCGTAGCTCTGGGGTTGATGCCTGGAGTTGGATTATGTTGGCAAGTTTGTGGTGTGATCAAGATGGCACAGCATGAGGAGAGCAGCAGCATCACCCTTCCTACTCCCCTGCTTCATGGAGGAAACAAGGCTGGGACACTGCAGCTGGAGCCAGGTGAGCACCATGGTTGGGGCTAATTACAGAGTTGGACACAAATCATCGATCGGTAGAACTGCAGCAGGTTGAAATTTATCCAGGTTTTTGGCCTGGGAATTAAGATGGAGGCTTTATGGATGTGATTATGGATGTGATCATGGGTTTATGCATGTCCAGTGCAGCAGCAATTCCTGAAACTGGGATGAAATCTGGAAAACTCAGATGTATACATAATGTCAGGGCACTGAAGCAACTTGGTCTGGTGGAAGGTGTCGCTGAGCATGGCAGGGGGTCGGAGCTGGATGAGCTTTAAGGCCCCTTCCAACCCAAAGCTCTCTGTGATGACGTCTGCTCTACAGCCAGATTAGCGCACTTTGCCTAGCTCAGGAATTCATTTGCTCACTTGGATGTCATTGATGTGATCACCTCTGCCTGCCAGCTTTGGCACTCTCGCACCCTAGTGCTGTAGGTTGGGATTTATTGTGGCAGCTGCCGGGGTGCAGCCATGAAGGATGAGACGAGAGAACGCTGTTGGGACTGCTGCAGGACAGGCTAAAATGCTCCTTCTGCAGGAGCCTGGGTAGCCTGTCTCTCTTTTCAAGGCAGGAGCAAAAGGGCCCGCCAGGTCACGGCGTGTTTATGGAAGCTCCGTTTCTTGGGACCTTAGGAGACTTTTGGGTTTCACTTTTAAAAACACTGCTTCTAACCCGTGTGACTGCCGAGAAAAGCTCAACAATTTCATCTCTGTGGGCTGGGGAGGCTCAGAAGGCGCTGGAGAGGGAAAAGAGGAACCTTTCAAGCGCTTTTCGCTCTGCAGCTGATTCCATGAATGTCTGGGTCCTGACTCACCATTTTGAATGAGTTTTGACTGGGCAGTGCATGTCTGGCAAAGGCTTTGTGGGGTCCAATTCTTTCAGAGACGATCTAGATTTTGCCGGTGTTTGGCTTCATTTGGGCATTTTGTCGTTGGATTTCTTTCCTGTTTTATTTATTTATTCTTTTCTAATTTAAATGATCCCTGAAGAGTTCGTGTCGACAGCCAAATACTATTTTGGTTACCAACAAGTTGCTAGGAGCATTTCTAAAGGAGTATCAAAGGCAATGGGCACCTTTTGTTACCTAGAATGAGGAACCTGCTGTTGATCATCTAAGAGTTTATCGCAAATGGTTCATTTATCTTGCCTCTTTCACCTGGAACAGGATTCAGAAAACTTTAACTAGCGATGTGTAACTGCTTGCATTTAACAGAAAATGTGCCTGGAAAGGAATGCCTTTTAAAGGTAGAGTTCCCCTTACCCGAGCTCTCCTCTGCCTCCACCCACCCTGGGCTAGGAGAAGAGATGCAGTAATCAATCCTGTGTCGATAGCACTAATCCCGCGCCCCCTCTGCTATTCTGCACACCTGCAGCAGGAACTGAGATGGGGCTGGCTGGAGCAGAGTGGTTCTCCGAGCAGCATATAGAGCCCAGGGTCATCTATGACATTCTGCTCAGCCACTGAATGGAAGCTCACAGTGGGACCCTGAGGTTCCCCACCTGCACCAGGGTGCTGCAGCACCAGGAACCTCTTTGTGTCCCAGCCTTTCTGACTGGCTTCCAGCCCTTTCCCAGCCCCATCACCTGCATTCTTGCAGCTCCTTTCCCTTCATGTCCAAGATCTTGGGGATGGTGAGACTCTTCCTACCCTTTCCCCACTGGCTCCATCATCTTCTATTCAGTGTCAGGTTGACGCACACCCCATCACTTCCCAATTACCTTTTGTGCTTTCTCCTCATCCCTGGAGAGGTTGGTCTCTGTAAATGTGCACCAAACAACTTCCATGACCTTGTGAGACCCAGCTTAAAACACACCCCGTTACCTGCAGGAGACTTAGCCTGTAGCTTTTTAAAACACAATTAGAGCAGGTCTCAGATGCTCCTTTATTGCTTTTAATGTTATTTAAGGAGAGGGGGGGAAAGGAAACAAAGACCTAGCTGTGTAGATTCTCATTTCACTTACAGTGCAGCTTCGAGCTGGGAATTTGGTCTGCTGAGTCCAAAAGGTTAAATACCACACAGAAATAGTTCATACCTGTGTCAATGCAGCTAATATTTAATTACTGAGCAGTTATGTTTTCTAAAAGCTCAAGCCGTGCATCAGATGAGACCACAGAGGCTAAGAACTGTAAAGGTGTGCTGCCTTGTGATAAATGCACTGAAGAGGCAGTGTTTGCACACCTGGCTGTCGTGGCAACCACCATGGGAAGAGGTCACTGATGCTGTGGCCCCCGCCTCTGGCCAGTGAGGGTATCTGCTGCTCTGGTCCAGCACCACGACTGCATTTCATTGATCACAGAATCAACCAGGTTGGAAAAGGCCTTTAAGACCAGCAAGTCCAATCTTTACCCCAGCACTGCCAAGGCCACCACTAACCCATGATACTGAGGGTGTCGTCTACATGGTGTGTGGACCCTTCCAGTGCTTCCACCACTTCCCTGGGAAAATGGACCTAACTTTGCCCTTATAGGGACACCCATCTCCGGCAAGTGCACTCTAAATATACTCTATGCAAGGAACTTACATCACACTTACCCCTTATAGCAGCAATGCCAGCTATGAGCATTGGAAATGGTGCTTACCCAGACTTCTTCCAGACTTAACCCGAACACATTCGGTTCAGTGGGCAGCACTCTCCTCATCTGTTCATGCTTTCTGACCTTTATTGCTGCCAGTCCCCATTACTGGGAAGTTTCTTGCCTCTCCAGAAGCAGCTAATTTAGCTCAGACTCCTCATCTCAGAGGTAGCTGTGAAGGAGGAGAGGGTTTTTAGCATAGCCAGTCACCATGAATACCACAGCTTATTTTTCTGTAGCCTCCCAAGCCACCATGAATCAGCATCTTCATGATGCAGAGGGCTAATAGTTGCAAAGGAACTGTGTTTTTGCAGCATGTGTTGAGCTGAGTTTCTAAAAGGGGGTGGTGAAGATGTTGTTTCATTAGCAACAAGTAGCTGGATTCTGTGAGAGTTAAAAGAAATACTCAGATTTTCTGCATTCCGCTTTTCCAGCTTGATTCCAGCCTGTCTGGTTGCCTAGTCATGGATGCATTTCAAGCTTCTGATTGAAATATGGACAGTGTGTGATTTAATCGGTACTTGTTTTATCTGCAATGCTCCGTTTGAACTCTTTGTAGCATGCTGTATCTTGGCATGTTCAGACATGCTTCAAATCTGCCATCTGGTTTTGGAACCGAGTACCTGTTTCTCTTAGGGTTGCACTCCCTGTCCCTCGGGGGGGGACTCTGTTTGTTTGCTTTCCTGGCCTTTGAGACGGGATTCCGCTGAGGACAGAGCTCTCCTCTATCACACTTGGGGAAGCAGGACAAGGGCAGCAAAGAGCTGCATGGGCCAACCTCAAGCCCCTTTTGAAGCCTGGTTTGCATCTCTGTCCAAAAGTTGGGATGCTTTTCTGAAACTCATCCAAACATATCTGAGACTCTTTGGGTTAGGAATTGGGTTAAAACCCAGGAGAATTTTAGGTTTTAAACCCCGCTTTTTAGTTTTGAATCCCCTCTCCAGCGTTTCTGTACTTACTGGTTCTTGCAAAGCCCAGACTCCAGTGAAAAAACATAATTCATGGGCAAGCACAGTAATTCTCTCTCTGCTCTTGGAAGAAGTTAAGATGACCAGATGTGTGCAGTCATTGTGGATGGAAAAATAGGATGAAATTAGCCCAGACGTTTCCCCCCGCTGTGTAGACTGTAGCTGGGACCTAAGCCATGGCTGTAGGATGCAGAGATGCCCCCCAAGATGAGCCATCAGCTCTTTCTCTGCAAGCTGTGTGTTTTGGTTTGGCATTTTACCACCAGTAAATTCCTCTCCTCTGGTTACTCCACATGCACACACATGCTTGGGCCCCAAATCTACCCTGACACCTGCAGATCATCCAGCCTGGTGATATGGGGTCCTTCACCCCAGGAGTTGCTCTACCAGACCTGGTTGGAGGAATGAGTTTATCAAATGAGTGTATCCTTCTCCAGATGACGGGGAGGGACTCTTCATCAGGGACTGTAGTGATAGGACAAGAGGTGATGGGTATAAACTTAAAAAGGGGAAGTTCAGATTAGATATAAGGCAGAAGTAGTTGTTCTCTGTGAGGGTGCTGAGGCGCTGGCCCAGGGTGATGGCCCAGAGAAGCTGTGGCTGCCCCATCCCTGGCAGTGCTCAAGGCCAGGTTGGACACAGGGGCTTGGAGCAAGCTGCTCCAGTGGAAGGGGTCACTGTTCATGTCAGGGATTGAAACTGGATGAGCTTTAGGTTCTTTCCAACCCAAACTAAACCAGGATTCCATGATTCTATGATACACAAGCGGTGTGATGCTCTGTAGAGGGAACCTGCCCAAGGCCCCCAGTGCCACCAGCAGCCTCAGAGCTCTTCATGACCAACACCATCCCAACGTGCAAACCCCAAAACCTTTGCCTGCCCTTGCTAAAAATAATGTAATTTGGAAACAAACTGCACAGTCAAACCTAGAAATTAAATCAGGTAGAAAAAGCACCATCGTTTTCTCCAAGACCGTGTCCCAGAGAGCATCTGTGCAGTTGCAAAATGTTATACTAACTCCTATGGTACTGATATATTAGCCTACAGTACTGAAATATTAGCCCCAGGCAACGTAAATCAGAGCTGCGTTGCTGAACCTGGCAGAGCCCCACTGATTTACCCCGTTATTGCCCAGCACATTGACCTGCCCGAGGGTTTTAATCAGGTCTGAAGCAACTGGAGTAGAGAGCCAATAAATTACCGTGTGCTCTTTGATAGCACGGCAAAGGTTCCCCAGTTGGAGAGGTAGAACATCTGAAATCAAACCATCAAAATACGGCCTCTCCACTGCTTTACCCCTTCAGCCTCAGTTCATCAAAAAGCCAGTAAAAGCCTCTGCGGATACCGCCTGGCTGCTACTTATTCTCCTCCTAATGAATGTGGAAATATCCATGGCAAGTGGAATTTATGGATGAAGGAATTCCAGTTACCATCATTTCATCTCCGCTGTAATAAGGCGGGCTGCGCCTGACAGCCCAGTAAAATACTGCCAGCTCGCCAAAGAAACCCTGGAAAAGGGTCGTCGGGCCCGTCCAGCCTCATCCACGGGGGGGAAACCCACCTTTAAACCTCCAGAAGAGGTTTATAACATAGTGCAGCTCCTGTTCCTTCACAGGCCTCTTCGCAAAGCCAAATGAAGGCGAACCAAATACTTTATTGAGTGGGCTCTGATGACCTTCGCTTACTTTTTGACTCTTTAAATGAGCAGATCTGTTTAAGGAGGGGGGGGGAAAGAAGTATATGAAAAACACAAACTAACTTCAGATGGCGAGTTTAACCTCCAGTGGTCTCTTAGATTAAAAAACATTAAATCTTTTTATCTAAATTCTAATAAAAATCATGTCTCCCATGGTTTTAGTGACTGCTTCCAACTACACATTAAAGCTTATTATTTTCAGGTCAGATAATGTGCACTGCAAACCTTTCTGTACTCTTTTTTTCTTTAGGTATAGATCTCAAACCATTAATTTCAGGGTTGCTTGTACAAAAATGCTTTGTCCTATATTCTTGCCTGCCACAATTTCACCCAGGAAAAAGCTTCACGTTTAAAACGAAGCAATGTCAAGTTTTAACTAACGGAGAAGAGCATTTTAATGGCAAATCAAACCCGCTGCACATTTACTTACCTTCTTTCGTACAGTGCTATAAATATACCATGTTTTAATGCATTAGCTGAGAAAAACATCTCTTTTTTTTCCTAAATCTTCTAAAATCAATAAAGCATGGGAAGGGTCGAGGCAGCTTGACTTCACCCCCAGGTAGGAGCATCCCCAGGGGTGATGCCGAGTTCTTGATTTCACTGCCTGGAAAAGCCTCCGGAGCCGAAAGAAAACACACACATTCCCCAATAAAGGGAATTTCTGAATGTTTTAGGGGAATTAACTGCAGCTTTTGGCCAAGCTGAGATGGGCACAACTTGCGGGCCGGGCAGCTTATTTATTAAGCAGTAAGCTTTGGGTGACCACAGTTATTCATTGAGCTGGCCTGGATTCAGCCCAGCCTGCTGGCAGGGGGGTAAAGTGAGGGAGGCAGAGTCCAATTGTCAGTCTGGGGTGGGGATTTTGATATTTTCTGGGATATGTTTTGAAATGCCTGTTGGGATCTTGAACTGCAGTTCCCAAACGGTGTTTTGAGTGAAAATGTAGTTAAAGCAAATGGATTTGTTTGCGTTTAGTATATAAAATGGGGGGAAACCAACCCCCAAGGCAAAATGACCTTGTTTCGTTTGGGGTGAAACAAGGCATTTAATTTAATCCAAACTCGAATATTGCCTTTCTCCTTCCCTGCCCCATCCTTCTCCTCAAAAAACACCACTGTTCCCTTTTCGCTTCTGGTTGATTTGAAATAATGTGATTCCATTTGTTATTGTTGTGGTTTGCCTGCTCAGCTGAAAATCTGATTATTCCTGTGGCTTTGTCCTGTGCAGGGATGAGAGGGATGGGAGCACTGCACTTGAGCTTGCGGGGTGGGACTTTGGTGGGCTAAAAAGATCCCAATGCTGCTGGATGGGGGAGGAAATCCATCCAGCTCTCCATGCCAGCAGCACACAATTACCCCAGCCAGGGCCTGTGACGGGTGCACTTATCACTTTTGACCTCGTACTGTCCTCCCCTTGCCTACAAGTGATGGCAATGCTCTGGCTCTAGTTGAAAATCATCATTAGGGGTCATAGTGGCTCTCCAGACAGCTCGTTTCATACCACTCATCCCAGTTAGCCTACTAACTGGTGGTGCAATCCTTTATTAGAGCAGCTCCTCTTCAGCATCCCATGATGGAATGGGTAGCTTCCATTGCCTTTCCCTGCACTGGCTGTGTTTTCTGGCTGCTGCCATAGGGCAAGATGTGTCTGCTCTCAGCCTCTCCCAGTTCTGCATTAGCATTGACAACTTTGCGCTGAATGGACTATCCCAGTTGCTGGAATTAGATTTATTCCTCACCTACTTAAAAAATGCCATTTTAATGGCCTTAGCCTCAATGAACAGGGAATATTCCTTGTGCCCTTCTGCTTTCCTGATTGATTTTGTACACTTCTGAGATTGCTGATGTATGTATGTTGTTTCTTCTATTTTCTGGTGGCAGCTGAAATCAGAACATCGTGAGGGACCCCACAGTACAACGCACCAAGCTGTGTTTGACTTCCAACAGATAGAAGTATGTGATCCCATTGTGTTTATATGGAAAATACACTATTGGCTCTATAATATCAGTGATGTGTCATACATGCAGTTGATAAATCTGAAGATATCTTAACATCCCTAATGAGGTTAGCATGAAAATATCAAGGTAAGCCAAACTAAGCCAGTGTGGTACCTATCGGAGCAGGCCTGGGTCAGGCAGAAGCAGGAGTAGGTTACAGTGACATTGCCTTCCTTTCACAGCAGATCCCAGATCCATAAACCGAGAGCTAAATCAGGCTGTTTGAAGCCTCCTTTTACTTGACATCATAGGATCATAGAATCCCAGACCGGTTTGCATTGCAAGGAAACTTAAAGCTGCTCCAGCTCCAGCCCCTGCCACAGGCAGGGACCCATTCCACTGAAGCAGCTTGCTCCAAGCCCCTGTGTCCAACCTGGCCTTGGACACTGCCAGGGATGGAGAAAATGAAGCCAAAGTTGGTGGACAGAATGAAAATGTTAAAGTAATTGGGTGAAGCAACCAGTGGATGTCCAGATCCCCTCTTCTGACAACCTCAGAAATCAGCATTTCCCTCAAAACCTTGCTATTCCAGCAACTAAACAACCCTTGCGCTTCATGGGGGCATTTTGCTGCCTCAAATGTTAAGGGAGAAAAAACCCTCTGACTTTCCATTCTCAAGAGCATTTAAACAACACTTTACATCAAAGCCCTTTCATTCCCCAGCCAGAGGAGTTATAAATGGGGCTCGGTGCAATCGGTGCGGCTCCTGCCTCGGGACGGGGCACTTCAAATGCCTCGTGCTTTCAAATGCCACAACATTAATATCCACCATCCTGGAAGTTAAAAGAATATTTATACACGTACACATCACATTAATAATGCATCGATTGACTGCTCTTATATTTAGAAACTAATATATTAAAACAAATTACCAAGTGACAAAACTTTCTTGACAGGGGATGAAATATGTTGGTCTCCTTTATTGTATGTTATATATATTATTGGAAATCAAGTAAATTCTTCCCATGCTGTGACTTTTTAAAGCGAAGTCTTTGTGTCTGATTCTCATTTATACTCCAAGCTCTGTGTGCTCCCCTGCTCGCGGGAAGTGGCAATGGGGCAGATAAGAACCAAGTCTTTCAAAACTGAAGACTTGAAATCTCCTCATTTAGGATGTACTTGATGGGAGAAAATAACCTTCCACCCTGCCCATAGCGACGCTGGGGGTTGGAAATCAAACACTAAGATTTCAGGACCCCAATACTAAAAATCTGAAAGGTCTTTAGCGTAATCCTTTAATCTGTTTACCGTCAGATACAAGAGAAAATGCTTATTTACAAGAGCAAACATCTACTTCCATTTCAAATGGGAGCTTAATCTGTTTAGAGAAAGGCTTGGGAGGAAATAATTCAAACTACTTTAAAGATTAAGGTTATCATCTTTTTTTTTCCTTCAAAGGAGATCGCAGGCAACCTTCAGAGGAAGCTGCTCTTCCAAATTAGCCTAAAAGTGCTTAAAATACTCAATGATTGACCTCGTTGCAGTAAGCCTACATGTGAGATGGGCCAATTTTGGCCTGGTTTGGAATGGCTGTAAAACACGTGGCCCCACATCGGGTGGGTTTCCCATCCTGCAAACGTGTGCATGGTTCCAGTTGTTCAGTTAAGCCTTATGGGGGGCTCTAACACAGCCTCATTTTCAGGAGATGACAAGACTGTGATGTTACATTCCATTTTCGCTCCTGTGCTGCAGTCAGTGGTGTGCTCTGCAGCAAACATTAGTGATGCTTTTGGAAGGGCTTAGTGCTTAAATGCTTGGTTTTCTTTTGAGTCTTTATTTAAATGTACTTTTGATTGAAACCACCCGTCCTACCAGGCAGCCCTTCCTTGTGCTGTGCATCGATTTCCATGCAACACCTTC
The DNA here is from genome assembly GCA_002631895.1 of Agapornis roseicollis. Taxonomy (NCBI): domain Eukaryota; kingdom Metazoa; phylum Chordata; class Aves; order Psittaciformes; family Psittacidae; genus Agapornis; species Agapornis roseicollis. The sequence goes on along the minus strand of NDXB01006235.1, from coordinate 3,150 downwards.
TCCTGAGGCTAGCAGAAATCGAATCCTGTTTACTGTAAATCTGCTTACCAGGTGAAAAGGGGGTAGTACCTATTTTTGGGAGCAAAGATGGACACTGACCTCCCAGCACCTTGACAGGGGTGAGGGAAAACGGAGCTGCAGAGGTGGCTGCATGGGAAGGATCTGGGGTTAGCATAAGAGCTCTGTGATACTAAAACACAAACTGTGCTCCTCTTCCCCCAAATACCACCTCAGTAACATGAAACACCAGCAGTGGGAATGTCACCACCTCCCACAAGGCAGTTGTATCACCTCAAGTGATTGAATTGCCCATGATGAAGAGTTTAGACTGATATAACGTGAGCTGTTTCCTGTATTAGCCAGCATCACATATGTATTCTAAGTCATTTGCAGTTGTAGATGAGTGCCTGCCAACTGAGGTTCCCCAACACAAAAGGTTCCTGACCTTCTTCCATGAAGTCCAGACATCCCCAGGCTTCTTAACCCTCTTGAGCTGCCAGCCTCAATAGAGCTGAGCTTTCGATAGGATCTCAGCAGAAGTAACCACATTCTGAGCTCATGGACTCACCTTCAGTGGAAGCAGCCACATCCCTTTGTGTTTGAATTTATCCCTTGGTTTGTAGTACTTGAAGTGCAGGTAGTGCTCTCCTGCACCTTGGGTATCTCCTTGCCCTCCTTGTTTCACAGCGGTGCCTTGTCCACAACAGAACTCAGAAAGCTTTGAAGAGGAAATCACTTCTTTTCCTTCCCCCCCTTATTGCAGGTCAAAAAATTGGTGGTAATAAAAAGGAACAGGAAGCAGCAATGCCAACACATCCCAGATATTCCGATATCTCCCAGCTTGCTCCTCTTGGCAATGCAAACGTCAGGGCAGTCTTCTTCCAAGACCTCTCAGGAGGAGGATGTCAGCAGTTATCCATGTGTGTTGTTCACTGATAATTCAGAGAGACTCACCCATTGTGTTGGATTTCAGGCTTTGGTGACGGATGATACCTGTGTATTCCTGGAGCACTGTAAAGCAAAAAGGATCAAACTCAATTTGATCTCCATCCTTCAAACAGTGATTTCCTTTTCTTTTTTCTTCAGGGGAGGTAAGACAGGCATGGAGGGGGTGGGGGTTGTGCACCAGGAGACATAAAAAACATCCCATAAAGAGTGGTTTGATTTGTTTGATTGAGTTTTTCAATGCTTGGAAAGTACCAGCTTGAAATGCCTTTTGGTGCTCTGAATGGGCTGCTGTTCCTCCCCCTGCACAGCGAGGCCATCAAGCACCACCAAGAGATAACTGTGGCAGAGGATGGGACCATCAGGTGGACTTCCCTCCCTTCAGGTAAGCATATCTTTCTTCTTGATGCCCATGTTTCTAGATATATCTATTACACCTGGATGGCTCACAGGATCTTAACTTTCCCGTGAACCTTGGATGCAGTAGTCATAGAAACATGGAATGTTTCAGCTTGGAAGAGACATTTAGTGACAGGACAAGGGGTAACGGGTTCAAACTGAAACAGGGGAGGTTTAGATTGGATCTAAGGAAGAAATTCTTTGCTGTGAGGGTGCTGAGGCACTGGAATGGCCAGGGAGGTTGTGAGTGCTCCATCCCTGGCAGTGTTCAAGGCCAGGTTGGACAGAGCCTTGGGTGACATGGTTTAGTGTGAGGTGTCCCTGCTTATGGCAGGGGGTTGGAACTGGATGATCTTAAGGTCCTTTCCAGCCCGAGCTGTTCTATGATTCTACATTAAAGCTCATGAAATTCTGATCACCTGCCACGGGCAGAGATACCTTCCACTAGAGCAGCTTGCTCCAGGCAAGTCCCTTCCAACCCAAACCTCTCAATGTTTCTGTGATGAAACGTAAAGGAAGAACCAGACTCTGACAAAGCTTGGAATTAGTTCTACGAGTCTGAGATTGAAGATACTGCTGACAGAGCGTTTTGAAATGCTTTCCCACCAGCCTGGGCTAAGGAGGTAATCTGGGCTGCACGTTTTTCCGCATCCAAACTTGGGAAATTCGAACAGGGAGTGGAACAACCTTGGGAGGCTTTGATGGAAGAGTTCCGTGAAAAGTCTCAATTTCAGCTTTCCTTTGTGATGGCAATGTCAGTAACTCATGCCGTATCAAAGGAATGCAGTTCTCACTTCCCAGCTGTGAAGAATTCCCCTGCTGAAGGGTGATCGAGCTTTCCACAGTAAGTGATGGAGTCAGCAAGGTGAAAGTTAATTTCTTTGTAACAAGGGTTTAATTTAAACTAATTATTGCTATGTTAAAGAACCAGCGTCCCCCATTATTTATTTACAACATGAGCATTAAAATGCTTAACTAGAGCTCAACCCTATTAAACCACTCTGCAGCATCAGCAAATCAGTCAGTCAGTATTGCAGCCTCCTCAGAGAGCCTGAAATGATCCTCCTTATATTCCCTTAAATGCAGACCCCGAAGTCACACTGGTGGCAGAAGGGATTTCTTACAAGGCAAGGAGTGAGGCTGTTATTCACACTCTTATCTGAGCCTGAATCAGAGCAGAAACGAGGTGCTTTTAAAACGTGCAAATATGGAGTATTCACATGTAAGCAGGCACAGTGGGGAGCATGTGCCAGGTTTCATTTGGGTCTGGAGTCCAATAAGAGCAATTACAGAGTGTGTGGTATTGTGGAGCCTGTCCAGAGCTTTTTAAGAGGGATTGCTGACGCTTATTTAAGATGCAATTCTGCCCTGGGAAATGAGTTCCTACCTTCACCGTTGCTCCTGTAAAGCAAAAGGCTTCATCTCCGGATGTGGCCAGCAACAGGGTAAGGGGTGGTCTGGTCTCAGCTCTCTTTATCAGAAGAAATGCAACACAAATTTCATAAGACTTTAAAATTTGGTGATGGCCTGGATGAACATTAAACATTTCAGATGATGAATAAGCTCATGTTGAAGAGCATCCCCATTTTTATATAGGAAAGTAGATCACCCTGGAGCACTCTAACAGCCCCAGAACACAGCATCCTAAAGGAGTGTTCAGCATGGTATTTTGGGGTGATTTTTCCTTTTCCCCATTACAAACCATGGTCCTGAGCATTCAGAGAATAACAGAACCCCAGCCTTGTTTGTGTTGGAAGGGACCTTCAAGCTCCTCCAGCTCCAAGCCCTGCTCCCACGGGCACGGAC
>NDXB01006234.1:119852-172087 GCA_002631895.1 Agapornis roseicollis | reverse complement strand
GGGGGTTGGAACTGAATGATCTTAAGGTCCTTTCCAACCCAAACTATTCTATGATTCTATGATCTTTTCCCCAGTGATAGACATTAAAAGCCTGTGCCCAGGGAACGCTGCCAGGATAACTTAATCTGACAGAATGAAAGGTGTCTCATTCTAAGATCAGCCTGCAGCAAAAGGCATGAGTATATCTGATGCTGTGGTTGTATTCCTTAAGCTGTATTTCTTGAACGCCCCTCAACATCATAAGGATTTTCCCAAGGTTTCTAAAATCCCTACTGCAGGATTCACTAAATCATGGTCAAAAAAAGATTTTCTCCTCACTTTGAAATGAGAAAGGAATGAAAAGATTCAGTTCTGTACCAAAACCGCTTTGTAACCTGGGAGTTTGTATGGGCTAGCTGCTGCCTGTCTCCGAGAACACACATAATACTTACGTGCTTCAGGGTGTTCTGAGAAAGGCACTCATTGAAGGAGGTCTCGGGAGGGTGACAAGAAGGTTGTGTGGAACCTGTGAGCAGCTGTGAAAGGCACAAGGAGATGAATCTGTGGGGTTTGTTTCAGAAGGAAAATGGCTGCTTGAGAAACATTCCGAAGAGTCAGCCACCCCCGTGCTTCCTCCCAGGAATCGAAGATTCCCAGCTCATGGGCTTTGAGATGTAATTACAGTATGAGGAGGTTTGGGAGAGCTGAAAAGTCACCATAGCAACCTCCTGGCAAAAAGCTTTGCATATCCAAAGTAAAGCAGAATGCGTGGCCCTGGTAAGTCTGGATGTGTTCTGCCTTCATCGGCTGCTTCTCACTGCACACTTTGACCACTGTTTTCCTGCTCTGCATCCTTAACGTGTGTCGTCCGTCATCCCCACCCCCCCGAACTTCCCAGGAAAGATCTGACCACAAATGGATGTGGGATGCTGATTATTAGATCAGAATCTGCCTATGGCTTAGTGTTAAAGAGGAGATGCCCTCACAAGGTATTCCAGTCCCTTTGCAGTAATCTCTAGTGAAGCACAACCAACTTGTGCTGAACATCTGCAAACACCAAACTGAACTGAAAACCTGAGAAACAGAGAGACGAAGGTGGAGGAAGTGGAGGAATGGGATAGCTATAAACCTTCTCAGTTGCTCTGGGATTGCAGTAAAAGCTCTTTCCATACCATGATGCCATGAAACTGGTTTAATGGGTAACAAAAAGATGACTTCTAAAGCACCCACCCTTGAACAAAAGCCCTGTATAGTCCCATGCTTTAAGAAAGGCTCTTCTTGCAAGAACTTATGTGAATACCAGAACCTATGCAGCATGGATTTGATGAGGGAGTGCATGCCTACTGGTCCCATGAATAGGATCTCCCCATAAGACAGCAAAAAGTGCTGGCTGAGGCTGGTACATGGCAGGAGGGTGCTTGGCTGGCAGAGGGCCTGGTTCTGGTGCAGGGGGGTCTGGAGTTGCTGGGTGAACCACAGTGTTTAGCAGCCATGGGGGTGCTTTTCCAGTCTTTTCCCAGTTCCTCTTATATCCCTAACCAGATCCAGGGAGGGAGCAGGATTGGTGGGAGCCACTGCCAGAACATGTAAGATCACACTCTTTTTGAACTCGGCAATGAGATTAGTATCTTGCAGGAGGGAAGAAAGATCCTGATTGATGCTATAGTGCTGTCTGTTACAAATAGAGACTATTTGGGGGAAAATTGCAATTAGTATTCACTAATGGAGTCACTTTTGAATCAGAAACAAGAAGAACTGTTCAGTTCTGTTGTTTCTTTCTAATTTGTGTTTTATAACTCCCCACGTTGTGGACTTTGCTCTGGACAAAACTTATTACAACCCTGTGACGTACTGCAGGCTGGGAGCATAATGATTTGCTCCTTAAATGTTACTCCAAAGTCAGCAAATCATTGCTGAAGTAATAAAGGGGAAGGCTGGGAGAAGAGATTTGTTGGCACAACAGCTTTTCCAGGACATAGGAAATGTGATTTCAGGACAGAAATCCCTTGTTCTTCATTGCCTGACCCACTGGTAACATCCCAACATCCCACCTGCTATTTCACTTTGCTGGTCTTTTGGCATCTGACAGAAGAAACGGGACAAGCACTCAGCAGAAATCCACCTTGATTTTGCTACACAGGGAGGTGAGTTTTGAGCAGCACCTTTTAATGCCGATGGTGTTTTTAAAGTATGAATTACCTGGAATATGGAAGAATTCCTGTTTAGGTACCATAGGCTTGGGAGAATAATGATTTGTTCCTAAAGTATTACTGCCAAAGTCAGCAAATCAGTGCTGGAGGAAGAAAGGTGAAGGTCATGAGAAGAAATTTGTTGGCACAGCACTAAATAGAAAACTGGGTGATGTTTCCTAATGTAAATTTTTGTAAAGAGCTGTTTCAAAAGGAATTTGGGAGAGCTGTTATTAGCTCAGGTGCTTTTATAGTTTTCTAACGTTTATCTCATTCATAGCCTGGACACAAAGAGACAACTTCAATGTTGGCAGTGGTCAGGGAGTACTAACCCTTAGTGGGTTGACCCTTAGTTACTACTTAAGTGAGCCCCAGGTGAGGGCTGCATCTGATGTGAAGCCAAGAGAATCCATTGAACAGAGCTTGGCCAATTCAGACAATCTGAGCATCTAGTTCATTCTTTACAGCCCTTTTATGTATCTCATTAGAGGCTGAAGATTTAACTCAGTGTGGTCCTAAACCAAGAATAAGCCCTTGCCTTTGATGCCTGCTGAAGCCAGTAGAGAAAGCAGAGCACACAGGGGAGCCTGCAGGGCTCTGGGGATGGGTTTGGGGTTGCCTGTGCACTCGGTGGCTCTGGTTTAACTGCAGTCATCTTTAAAGCACCTTCAGTCAAACTGAAGCACAAACCAGGACAAACTCATTCCAATTTAGAGTGGCATATTTGCATTTTGCTTGTAGTGTTCAGTGGATGCTCTACCCTGGAACCAGCCTTTCCCCAGTATGTCCCAGGGCTCAGTTAAACTGGTGAAAGTTTGTAGATAAAGCCCAGTTGGGAGAATCACACAATCCCAGACTGATTTGGGATGGAAGGGACCTTAAAGCTCGTCCAGTCCCGATCCGACACCTTCCACTAGAGCAGCTTGCTCCAAGGCCCTGTGTCCAGCCTGGCCTTGAACACTGCCAGGGATGGGGCAGCCACAGCTTAACCTAACTGCTAGGGCTTTCCTTGTTTTCCCCACACTTGTAGGAACATCACCACTTCACACATGGACTCCTTTCCTTAAGGCAGGTGGAAAGTTGCTAACAGCTTTTCCTAGCTGTGACAGATGAACAGTGTACATACACGGTGTAATTGCATAAACTTCCTCTCTTTCAGAAGGCAACAGGGAGCAGAGGGTTTGTGTAGCCTTGTCTGACCTTTACAGAGGCTCCTCATCCAGTGACTCAGCTAAGGTATAGGGAGTGAGGGCTGCTGGCTCCTGGCCTGTGTATTTCAGGTTGCAGGAACAGGTTGAACTTCTCAGCCAAGTGTGTGCTAAGGGAGTGCTCACCAACATCCTTCTTTCAGAACATGCCTGAAGAATGAAGAGATTCATGTGTAGCCCCAGACAGCACTCTTCTGGCAAGGCTGTTTGCATCCTGATGGCTGCTGCTCATGTTTTCCTCCTGGCAGGTACAGTGATCCCCCTCAGAATTAATCACAGGGATATGTATCTATATATGAACCCACTGCCCCCTTGTTCTGCCCCAGTGCAGCAGTTAGTCTTGTTCTGGACCTCTCCCTTCTCACTGCAACTGCTACTGGGGTCCTTTTCCATGCCCTGGGCATATGTGTCTGGCATATGTATGAGCAGATNTTCTGGACCTCTCCCTTCTCACTGCAACTGCTACTGGGGTCCTTTTCCATGCCCTGGGCATATGTGTCTGGCATATGTATGAGCAGATGTATCTGAAGGGGGCCTATAGGGATGGTGGGGAGGGGCTCTTCATTAGGGACTGTAGTGACAGGACAAGGGGTAACGGGTTCAAACTGAAACAGGGGAGGTTTAGATTGGATATAAGGAAGAAATTCTTTCCTGTTAGGATGGTGAGATGCTGGAATGGGTTGGCCAGGGAGGTTGTGAATGCTCCATCCCTGGCAGTGTTCAAGGCCAGGTTGGACAGAGCCTTGGGTGTCATGGTTTAGTGTGAAGTGTCCCTGCCCATGGCAGGGGGGTTGGAACTGAATGATCTTAAGGTCCTTTCCAACACTAACTATTCTATGATTCTATGATTCTATGTTGGCCTACAGACCTACCATGATGCACATCCTGAGATGCTGGTTCAATCTGGGCTGCAGATGAGCCAGTAGAGATGAGAAAACATGGCAATAAGTGAAATGCCAGGTTTTGGCTGCATTGCAGGCATTGTCCCATGTTTGGAGGTGAAAACCTCTTGGCTTTGTCATTATTCCCTTCTTTCCTTCCTGGGTGTCCTCCTGAGTTTCTGTTTGGTTTCTTCTAGTTAGGCTTTGGTCACTGTAGAATAAGTGCTGTGCATTTACCCATTTTATGATGTTCTGGGAAAAGCACGGAGCAGAACCTAGTTCCCCTGTCACAACTCAGGTCCTGGGACAAGCACAATAAACTGGGCTTCATGAACACACTCACTACCCTTTTGCTCCTCCATAATTCCCAGCTAAACACTAATGAGTTCTATGCTGGGGTTTGTATTTCATTCTTGGACTTCTCCTCTAGAACAATGCAGAGCACAGAGATAATTCATGCTTCTAAAATGCACCCTGCAGCACCGGAGCCACTTCCAGCACAAACTGAGGAAAGATGAGCTCTTTCCAAACACAACCTCCGCAATAAAAGACTGATTTCATGTCCAAGTCTTGCCAAATGTTCCTGCTTTCTCCAGCTTTGGCCAAAGGCTTCTCATCTATCTGCTATAAGACCCCTGCAATGGGGTCTCTCTGTGTGTCTCTGCTGGGGTCATTCATGGAATGGGTACCAGTTCTGGCAGTTGAAAATCCCACAGGCATCCCCATCTCTTGGAGAAACCCATGGGAACTTGCTTCATATCCTTTTGGGCCATGCAGGAAAGTAGAGATGAAGACGGCTGTTGTGTTTTGTTGTGCTGTAATGAATTACTCACTAGTGGAGCTACACCCACCTCCCTGCATCCCTAAAGCTCCACCATGGATCTTCTCCTGCAGTACCAGCACTGGCTCTGGGATTTCATGCACTCCCACTAAGGCAGAGGCTTGTGCGTTAGTGAAGAGGTGCTAAACGCCCATCACACCCATGGGCCTCCATGGAATGGATGTTCTGAGTCCTACATACTCCCACTCCAGGGGAAAATGACTCTCTTAGGTGCAAACCACCATCTTAGCTCTGAGTTGCAGTGGTGGAAGCCAGACCAAGATGTGGGTACATGTTCCACAGCAGTGGAGCTGATTTTAGAGCTGAGACAGACATGAGCTACAATAGAGTATTATGTGCAATAGAAATGTCCTCTTCACACTTTGAGTGCACTGGGTTACACCAGGACAGCAAAGCACCACTTCTGATCACCTACAGAGAGTTAGACTTTGCAAATAGATCGTCTCTTCTTGCCTCCAATTTGAAGCATGTGAAGCAGATGGGGAGAAGTGCCAGCTTCTTTTGCAGTCCTGGAAGTGTAATAACCCTTAGTAGTAGAGATTTACTGCTAAGTTATACTGGGGTGTGTGTGTGTGTCTTTGTTAGAGTACCTGATGTTCGTGGATGGCAGGCAGGTTTGCAAAAGCTTACATTCATTTGAGGAACATACAGTAAAAAGCCTCTAAAATGCTTATAAAAGACTCAACCTAATGGTAATTCTTATCTAGGAGAAATATACCATGACTTAGTGAAGCACATGTGAGAGTAATAATACAAAATGCGGATCGCCTGAATAGGAGGGTCCTGGCTTACAGTATAAGTCTGAGCAATGACTCCTGTGGTGCTGAATGTGGAGCTGCCTTACAGCTTGCAGAGGAAAGGTTGGATCCTGCCTTTGGTGCCTGTCTCAGTGTGTTGCCTGTGGACTGGTGCTGCTCTGTGTGTGTGCAGAGATTCCTGCCTGGGGAAGGGAATTTGCTGTGGCTGGTGATGACCTCAGTGGGACTCTTCATCAGGGACTGTAGCGATAGGACAAAGGGTGATGGGTTCAAGCTGAGATAGGGGAAGTTCAGATTAGATCTAAGGAAGACATTCTTTACTGTTAGGGTGGTGAGGCACTGGAATGGGTTGCCCTGGCGGTGTCCAAGGCCAGGCTGGACAGAGCCTTGTATGTCATGGTTTAGTGTGAGGTGTCCCTGCCCATGGCAGGGGGGTTGGAACTGGGGGATCTTAAGGTCCTTTCCAACCCTAACTATTCTATGATTCAGAGTCAGAGTCAGAGTAGAGGTACACGTAGCAGTGCATTGTGCTGCCTCCTGTCCAGATATACAACAGACACTGAACATAGAGTGCAAAGCCAGGTAGATAGAGTGAGAAACTGCTTCATAGCTTGCTGATGCCTCTGCCAAGCTGCTCAGGGACTGAAGTTGACTAAATTAGAGCCATTGCAACTACTACTTTGCAGCCAGAGCGGGGCTACTTCTGGGCAAGTTATTCATGCCTGTGTGGGCCTGTGGTTAGTATTACTCAGAGAAGTTGCCTCTGTCAGCAAAGCCTTTTGAGTAGGATGTAAAACTATAATGAGGTTATTTAAAGTAATGAAGAAAAAAGATGCCCAAATGAATTCACTGCAGCCTGAGAAAAGAATAGTCCTTATGGTTGGCTTTTAGCAGAAACCTTGACTTCATACCTCACCTGGGAGCAAAACACTTCATCAAGTGTGTGCTGAACCCAGGCCTCTGCACTTGACACCCATACTGGACCATATGGACCCTGGACATGGATTCTGTATTGATTCCTATTTGGCACATCTTGAGCACTTCAGCTGTTCCTTTGCAGAATTAAACTCCTCTTTCCTGGTAGTGTGGGTGGGCCCAAAATTCCATTTCAAAGGCAGCAGAAACTAGAAATAAAAGAAACTAACTTTTTTTTACCCATAACTCAAGGAAGTACTAGCATGAGGTCCTGCTGCAGCTTTTCCTTTGGAAGTGACATTTCCCTTCTTTACCCTCCTTCTTAATGCCATTTGCTTACAGAAGCACATTACCTGCATGGAGAAAGACTGGATTTATTGGGAAGGAATGATAAGTTTGTGTCTCTGGTTAACTTCAGCATCCCTCAGCTCTGTCAATTCACAGCATGCATTGACCTAAAGCGGACTGCCAACGTCAGCTCTTGGGCAGCCTTTTCCTATGATGCTAACAACTCCTCCTTGGACATCAATGATTTAGAGCTTGGACTCTCTGGAAAAAACAAGCAACTGAGGCTCTATCTTTTTGGCACCAGACAGGACATTGAGATTGACCTGGCCCTTTTTGTGTGGTACAGTGTGTGCTGCTTGTGGAACACCAGGAAACAACTGCTGGAGGTCTACTGCAACGGTGTGCTTGTGCATACCGAAACCATTGGCAGTGCTGGATGCTTGAAACCCAATGGGAGCCTGGTGCTGGGTCATCTGCACAAGAGAAAGGATGGCTCCATTGTGCATGTGAGCAACAGCTTCATTGGCAGCTTGTACTACTTTCAAATGTGGGACCGTGTGCTGGGTCAGGAAGAGCTGCTGGACTGTGCCATGGGTAACACGGTCAGCTGGAAGGAAGAGTATTGGGACTTCAGCAACATCCTGCCCGTTGCGGACCATCGGCTACGCTGTGGTGAGTGTTTGCAGTGCTTTGTCTTCCTGGGGCTTGTGTGTTGCTGAGAATCACACACAGAGATAGGGAGCCCTCTGCTGCTAAGGACAATGGCCTCTGAGTCACTGCTGCTGTGATTGAGACCTGGAGTGGGCAGTTGTAGCCATGCTTACAGCATTGCCTGCCCACCCCAAACAGCAGGTATAGAAGTTGTGGATGAGGGAACACTGGTTTGGGTAATCTGATCATCCAATCCTGATGTCTGTATGTACTACATGGTATTTAAAATACGAAGGATGAAAACAGGGGCCTGAGATTGACAAATTGACTGACTAATTTATGTAAAACTATTGACATGCCACGATATTCAGTGTTCCACAATAAGAGTGAATGCATGTTTATCAACTGTCTGTAAGCTGATGGCTTCTCAGGGAGATTGGAGCTACAGTATGAAATAATTGCTTATTTCTGGTGTCCAGTGTGAGAATTCAAGGCCTATCCCATCAAGCAGCATGTCTTCATCAAGTGCAGCACCCTCTGACTTCACCACAGTTCCCACTGCACTTTCCCATCTCCTGCTGCAGGTTTCATGGAACCAGGGCCCAAGGCAGTGAGAAAAGCATCAGGAAATCTCTGACTGCTGCTGAATCCTGTGCTGGGAGGGATTTCCCCCCACTCCCTCACTGCACACTGACTTGCTCTGCACCGAAGAACATGGGCACTCATGACAATTGCTGTAAATGATAACCTGCCCATCTGTTTATTGGCTTCCTGCCCCATTGCCTTTACCCAGGCATTCCTTTTCGTGCACTGCTTATTGTAGGAGCTATTTCACCACTTTGTGTCCCTGAATTCAAGCAGGATATGATCTGATGAGGAGGGAGAAGGAAGCCTCAGTTTCCCTTTTCCAGTTAACAACTTTGCCCTTGCTTGTCTTGGCGTGGAGCTGGGAGAGGCTTAGTCATGCTTGCTGATGAACAGTTTAGCACCTAAAATCAAAGCCTCCACTCGGTGTTCCTGGACTTTGACTTTTCAAACCAAATAACCTGAATCTGATCAACTTTCTAGTGAGACAAAGCACATTAGAGATAGGCTTCCTAAGGTTAAAGCATTTCCAAAGCACTTTTCCTCTCTAAAAGCAATCCGCAAGAACCCAGTGACTTCCTCTCATTAGGATACTCCAGTGAAGCCTGAACTGGGCATTCAGTCTGGAAAATGCTGGTCCTTCTTATCCTCAAGGAGAAACAAAGCATGTCTCACAAGTGGTGACCTACACCAGCATGCTCACAGGTTACTCTTGTTTACAGTGCCATGAACTGCTGGATCCAGAGTGTTCCACACAGTGGGAAGGGTTACTGGCGTTGGATATTTTCCCAGGAGCAATAAGTAAGATGACTGTTCTGAAGTCCTAGTTATAGAGATAAAACTTCATCATGTTTGGGAATCTGCCATGGCTCAGATCTTGGCAAGACCTTTTCTTCCACTATAAATCTACTCCTTATTTTAATTAACTGAAATTCATAAACTAACTACTGCACACTGATGATACACGAGGTATAACAGTGCCATGGGCATGGCACTGGGCTAACAGTGAGTGGGATAACTCAGCATGGCAGAGGCATAACTGTGAGTGGTGTAAATACACACAGATTTATGTCCTGCCTAACAGATAGGGGAAGCTACACTTGGCTGTAGTTCATGTGATTCCATAGGGACAATCCATATCTATTCAGTTTGCATGTAAGAAATAGCTGTGCCCAAGTGTTGCTCTGAAACAAAATGTCCTGGGGAAGTGCCATTTCAATGCTCATGTCATGTTAGTGCTTGTTAGTGATGCCCTATAACCACTACTAGCTGTGAGGTTTGCTTGTAGTGCTTATAGATGTTGTTTAGAGAGCTGTGCACTGCTTGGTTCACCTTGATAGTTTAGGCAGTGGTGCTTGGAACTGGGGGAACCTGCTTTGTTTTGGGAAGCCTGGGTTCATTTAGGAAAAGTGAGGGAAACTTCTTGCATGAAAGCAGCAGGAAGCAGCCTTAAGGAGGTGCGTGGACCTTTTATAAGCAATACAGTTATCATAGCGACTGCACTGTCTTTGCTTGAGAGCAGGAGTAAAGTTATTGTCCTGCCTTTGCTTTTTCCCCCAGATAATCTTGAAGATGATCCTTTACTTTTGCAGCTCAGCTGGGCCTTTGCTAAAAGTGAAGTGTGTGTTCTCATCCTCTCACTGACTCACAGTCTTCAGCTCTTCCTCCCCCTGCCTCACCCACACACTGATTCCTGATTTTCTTCTTAATTTGAAGTAATCCAGGGGAGGGATGAATCTAAAATACCTGAACATGAGTGCTTATAATGGAGAAATCTGTTTATTATTACAGTTCTCTTACTGGCTAGCCTAATTTTTGCTGCTCTTTGATTGGAAACATACATATTTATGTATACTTACAGGATGCCAAAGAAGCCATTTATTAAGTTACCAAATCAAAATCCATGCACAGGGCTTGAGAAATGTCAGTGGCCCAGTATTTCTGGTGCTTCAGACCCCATCTGTCATCACGACTTAGCCCTTGTTTCACGAATGGAATTACATGCATGTTAATGGAAGCAAATGAAATTGCAGGATGCAGGTGGCTGGTCCCACACTTGCCTGCTGGGAATGAGCTTCGATACGTCGGAATAAACAGAGATTTGGGGTTTTTTATTCAGGTGATAATAGGAAAAAGAAGGAAATGAGAATCTGTGGAGTTGTGCTTTGTTGGGAGATGAGCACAGCACTCAGTGGGGTACATTCCCCTTTAGAATGAGCCTGGGCTTTGGTTTTGGCCATTTCTCTATGTCATGTTATCTTTTCTTCTGTTATCTTCTGCTTCATTCTGGGTGATACCAGACACCACCCCTGAGGCCATAGGTTCTGAAGAACTACACTGACAACAGGAGCAGGGTGGAGCCTGTAATCACCCAGCTCTATGCAGATTCCTCTTATCAGGAGAGGATCTGCAGCACTGACTCAGCCAGAACAAGTTCAGCCCCGGCTGTACAAACAGCTTGGTTTATGGCTTGACAAGTCCTAGCCTAATATCATGTCTGTGTTTCTGTAAGGAAAGAAGAAAGGATTTATCTCATTGATAGGGCGTGCGGGCCTCCCATGTTCCCATCACACTCCCTCTATGACAGCAGCTCCTAAAGCCAATAACAATACACTCATTTTCTATCAGCTTTAAACCAGGGGCTAATTATTTGTAGCATTACACTGGAGCTCACAGAACCCATTTCTGCAGCTTCACACCACAGGAAGGCACCCTGGTTTCCACTGCAGATTTGAACTGTGGGATTAGAGTCATGGGGGATGCTGGAACACCTGAGGGTCAGGTACTCTGGGGTTTGCTCTTTATATTCTCATGGTAATATGTGTTGTGAGGATGGGGAGGGCTTGGAGGGAAACCACATCCACTTTGTTTCAGGTCCTTAGAGGTGTTCTTTTCCTTTGCCTCTAGGGTTTTGCTTGTAGTTAAGTAGATAATTCTGGCTCTTTGTTCTCTGCATATTCATGTATATGTCAAGCAGTGTTAGTGGCTATTGGTAAGAGGCCTGTGTATTGAGGATCTAGATCTACCTGGCAGCTCAATGATCTAAGCCTGTGGATCTCTTCCAACTAAAGAACCAGCAAATACCTGGTATGTCAGGTCCTGTTTCTAACTTATTGCAGGCAATGTCTTTGAAATGGCAGTGTGGTAGCTTGCTCCTGGGCTTGTCAGGGTTTTAGTGGAAGAGTAAAGCAGGGTAAATCAGTCCTGTTTTTCCCAGCAGTTTAGTACTGTCTCAGAAGCAAAAGGCCTGAGTGAAGAGGTGTCCAAATGAAAATCCCAGCCTCATCAAGCAGCATGGGCAGTGCAGGCTGGCTGGTTCCACAGCTCTCTGTACACCCTGGGAGCAGCAGGGACTGTGCTCTGCACAAGCAGGCTGCAGGTCAGTCTGATCCTTGAAACATCCTTGCTCTCCATCCCACTGCCTCCAGGAGTGGAGCATCTCCTGGCTTAGCTCCCCACCAGCTTTGAGTGTGCTGCCTTTGCTGAGGATGCTATGGTAGGGCTGAAGCTGCTGTGTCCCAGATGATGAAATGACACCAAATCACAGACTAGCACCATTGAGGAACACTGGGAGGCTGAAGATTGAAGAGTCTGAGCTTTGTCTGCAAGAGGCAACTCAGAGCTGGACTTCAATAGCTTTATTGCCCTCTTGCTTTACTGCCTTCAGCTCTTTTTTTCTGCTTTACAAAAGAATTTGAAGCTATTTAGGGTCAAAACAGGAGGCTTCAAGTTGTTAACAGCCCCTGTATCTGTTATGTCCATGGATGTATTGTCATTGATTTAAATGGGTCAGAGCATGTCTGTCATGGATGGTCATTGATTTGAATGGTCTGTTACATTTTAAGCACGGCGATTCTCCTTCCCTTGAACTCCTGTAGAGAAAACAATGTTTTCTGAAAGACAGCCTTATTCTACTGATTTCCAACCACATTCCTTATTCATAGACATCTGGCTTTGTGTTCACATGTTAAGTTTATTTCTCTTAGTCAGACCTAGAATGTCAAGTCTCTGACAGTTATTTGTGTGAGGAAGAAACCACAAAGCACCAGCATAGAAAGAAAACAGTACCTGTAGAGCAAGCTGTTGTGATCCTGCTGATCTTCCAACACCAAGGCTTGTAATGTTAGCTGGTGATTCAGTTCACTGCCATTTGTTGTAGTACCTGTGACAAACATGACCTGTTTTGTCCCTGTCTGCCTGGTGAGGTGGCAGATTGCATGTGAAATGCAAAAGCCCTATTGGGTTTGACAAGGTGATTCACTCCAAGGAATATCAGCCACAAATGAGTTCTTGGAATCCTTTACTTGGAAAACAACAGGCAGGATGGCTGGTATCTATAATGGGGACACTTATGCCAGGTTAGCATTAAACCAGAGACCATGAATATCACTGTTCATCTCACATTGCATTACTGCATGTTAGCACTATTAGCACTCAGTGCTTGACAAGCTCTTTTCTTGGAGGCTGGCACAGGTTACACAAGCAAGAAGGGAACAGAGAGATAATGGCTCTTCAACACAAGCAATGAATTGGATAATGATGCATGAGCTCTGGTCTTCCTTGTGATCTAAACTCTGCCAATCCCATTTTCTCCCTTGTTATGTTGTAGTTACCTCTGGACACATAGAAAACATAGGTGTACGTCCCCCCACTGCTTTCACCCCCAGAGGTCTGTGGAACAACAGCAGCTCTTTGCTATGATGACCTTTGCTGAAGGACTTGTGCTTCTCTTACCTGGGCTCTGCTCTTCCTTACACCTTTGCCACTATGGATTCTTAGGCCTTTTAATGTCCTTTTTAGCAGGCTCAAGTGAAGCATTGTCCACAAGAGCTCCTACACTGGCCCCGTTGCCTCCGACCAGTAGTGCCAATGGTACCGTTCCAGGTAAGTGCTAAATGAGGCTCTTTTAGATGCTGACACCATAGATGTGACAATTCAAAACTCAATCACATGTTTAAGCCATTGCTGTTTAGCCAGGTATTGTCTGGCAGCAGATCCTCCTATCTCTTCCTATGCATTCCTTGCAGGCAGTAAAAGCCAACACGGTGCACCCACAAGTACAAACCCCAGCTTGTTTGCTAAGCTGTGATAACTTGGCCCTTGGGCTCTTTAATAATGTTTCTAGCAATGGAGCAGTCATAGAGACTTGGACACTGGGATTTCCCTAAGAGCCTCAGTGACCATGGGAATGGTTCAATGGAGGGGTGAGGAGATGCAAAGGGGTACAGGCACCTTCTACAGGACACATCTCACTTACATTCTCTTCTTACAGTCAGCTTCTTTAGCATTGATATGAACTTCTCCCTCTTCTACAAAACTGAGAGACCTCCAGATTACTATGATGCAAGGAATCTCCTCAAAAACTGGGTGAGTAGCTTTCTTTTCTCACTCTCATGTCTTTCTAGCAAGTATCAGATGATGAGGACAGCTGGTGCAGCATGTAAACTGATGGGACAACACAGAAATGAGTATCCATGTAACGCTGCGGTGGCGTCTCAGAATCATGTTATCCAGCACACTATGAACAGGATAAAGTGAAATTCTGAAGGAAGGGAAAAATGCTGACATCTTACCAAAATTTGTAGCCATTTTCCCTGGGATTTCAAAATTTCAATGGCAATTCAAGTCGAGAAAGTATAAATAAACCAAGTTAATAAAAATGTTATTGTTTTCTTTCCAGTTTTGTATCATATTTATTGGAGAAGAATTCGTTGTGACAAACTTTAAAGTCAGGTAAGTCTCTGGCTCTACAGTGGTGCCACCTCCACCCTCTGTTCTGTGAGTGAAATTGCAGTCAGGTTCCAAGTGACCGGCCCTGTGCCAAGGGTGGAAACCAGTCCCCAAGAGCTCTATAATCATGTAGAACACTCGTGTTTTGCTTACTGGGCTCATTGATCTCAAAATATATATCCTGCCTAATGCAAGGCTTCTAGGGCTGCTGAAGCCCTGTTTCAGTGATTGCTTGTGCGTGTGAAGAGGTCGCATCCATCCTCACAGTGAGGATCTAGCTTTTGTAAGCAGATACACACTGGCTCTTGCAAGGCAGTGTCTAATGAAAGGATATTATGGGTCCCAAACCCTGCTCATAAGCAATGCATTGTTGCCCAAGACTCCTCTATGTTACAGCTTTCAGCTCAATCCAGTTTTATTCCATATGAAGACAGGCTAAGAAAACTGGGGCTGGTCAGTCTGGTCAGTGGAGACCCCAGAGCGGCTTACAGTGTCTGAAGGGGGCCACAGGGATGCTGGAGAACGACTCTTCATCAGGGACGTAGTGATAGGACATGGGGTGATGGGTTCAAACTGAAACAGGGGAAGTTCAAGTTAGATCTAAGGCAGAAGCTCTTCCCTGTGAGGGTGCTGAGGCGCTGGCACAGGGTGCTCAGAGAAGCTGTGGCTGCCCCATTGCTGGCAGTGCTCAAGGCCAGGTTGGACACAGGGGCTTGGAGCAAGCTGCTCCAGTGGAAGGTGTCCCTGCCTGTGTCAGGGATTGGGACTGGAGGAGTTTTAAGGTCCTTTCAACACAAACCATTCTAGGTTTCTATGATTCACATCCAAGCTGTGAGCAGCTGGGAGGGACATTTAGCAATTCATAAAAGCATCACTTGTACAGACATGGGGTGTTATTTCATGCATATTCCAACTTCCTACTTCTTGGATTCCCACAGTTACTGTTTTCTGTGCAACTGACAATACAGCAACACACTGCACTGTTTACATGGGGTGAAGCCAATTCAGAAAATCATAAGGGGGAGATCCCATTCTGGAAGAAGCATTTTTTGTTAGGGTGCTTATATGTTACAGCGCTTGGCCTTGGTGATTTATGTAGCTACACCTATGCTGGGTTCAAGATGACTGCTCAGCTGCAAGGTCTGTCTCCTTGTGGCCAGGAGATAAAGTCTTTAGGTGATAGCAGAATGGACCATGTCATATGCTTGCTCTGAAATAATGATTCTATTCCTTTTTGCTTGCAGAGGTAATTATCCACAAAGCAATGTCTATAACAGGCCTCATGTAAGTAATTTGTTAGTTTTGAGATAAAAACTTACTTTTTCTTATCTCTTCAGGGAGGATATAGTAGTTGTACGGCTAAATATTTACCTTCAATCTGGTAGGTGTACCCCATTTAAAGAGCTGAGCTGGAAAGCCAGTGTGCCCCAGTAGAGACTGATACGTTCTGTGCTCTCTGCGTGAGGCAGCATTGATGCACTCAGATGTTCTCTTTTATCCTGATGTACCTCTAGAAGTCCTATGGAACAAAGGCTACTGCAAAGAGTCAGTACCCAATAGCATTTAAAGCAATAGGCTCTATTTTAAATGAGAACACTGAGTTTCTGCTGTTTGCCTGCCTTACAATCCAACTTGCATCAGTTGATTTTAACCAGCTTCTAATGTGCTGTGTCTTTCTATGCAAACTGAAGGTGAAGCTCAAGCAGATGTCCCGAAGGTAAGACCCATGGTTATGAACTGGGTTTCCATAGCTCATATTGGGTGAGGAGGAATTATCCCCTCCTCAGCTGTTTTAGTGTCAGAGTAACTGTGGAACATTTAGTTGTGTTAGACTCCAAGTGCTTCTGTGGCAAGCTGGGAGGTTTGTGCTGCAGTGTAAGAGTTGGCTTCAGATCCTTCACTGGGGCCAATGCTCAAGAAAGCTGCCAGGATGAAATCTGCACCTCTTCTGCAGGACATCCTATTGCCTTCTGACCACAGCCCAGGAAGCACAGAGGAGCTGGGTTCCCATCACATTTGAGTGGTTGCAAACAGCTTACAAAGGCCATGCTTAGTGGGGAACAGTCATGTAGAGACAGGAGTGAGTTGGGAGCACTTGAAACATACCTGTCCTAAGGAGATCTCACTTGTTTGCCCCTGGTTAAATTAAAGATCCATTGAGATGCTCTATCTACAACTGAGAGCAGTCTCTTTGCATCTTTCTGCCTTGCCTGAAGCCACCCAAAGAGAGACACATTCATTCCAAACCGCCTGAAGTCAGCAGACACAGTTACCTAGAAGATACCAGCTGTTTTGAGGACAAAAAGCTGGAATCCAAAGGAGATACTGAAAGCAGTTAGTTAAATCCCAGTTTTCCAGAGACCTTGGCATATGCCACCTCTGTTTGGACACAGGGGTACTCAAGCACCTCATCATTTTATGGCTAGCTCACTCCAGACTTTAAAGCATGGTTGATAAATGCTTACTTGTGACAAAGGTGTTCTTGTGCCAAGATAACAGGAACAGGAAATCTCTTGTGGTACTTACCATGAAGCTATAAAAAGATTCCTGTGTCTGCATTCCCAATAATTCATCCTTTAGAAAGCATCTCCAGTGATAGGGTACTAGTGTGCATAAGAAGTGACATTTGCTATTGGACTGCACTTCTGGTGAACAAAATGCATACATAAATTATTCAATTCAATATTATTTTCTGAGTTACTCCTTAATTTTGCAGTCACTTCTAATTGTGGAATATTACTAATATGATAGCCTTGTTTGTGTGTCATGTTTGTAGCTACATATGTAAGGCCATTATAAAGGCCACATCACTTGAAACACAAGAAGTGCTGAGTCTCAAGATCAAGCAATCCTTGAATGGCACTTATGAAGAGGGACTATTATCTTTGTATGTGAAACCTGAAGATGTGGCTGTCAAGCCAATAGGTAAGACAATATTCCATTAAAAGCTCATTGGAAACCACATGCTTTGTAATTCTGAGGACACTCCCTTCCCTCACAGTAAAGAACTTCTTCCATATATCTAACCTGTGTCTACCTTCTTTCTGTTCAAAGCTGTTCCCTCTTGTCCTATGACTACTTGCTCTTATAAACAGTCCCTCTTCAAGTTCTCCAGTCCCACTCTCTTTGTTGGTTTGGTTACAATCCCTATTGCTCCTTAAAACACAGAAGCAAGCCAGGGAGAAGAGCTATGGGACTGTACCTGGACTTCAAAAGCACACCTTATACCAAAGACTTACAAAAGATCACCTATTTATTGCAGTCTAATAAAGCCCGGAGGAAGTACATGGATGGGATAATGAGGGACAATGTGAAAGCACCTTCAGATAGATTGGAGAAGCCTGAAGGATGTTTTGACATTAAATATGGTTGGTGATGCTGGGAGAATAATGCTTCACCTGAGAACTGACCTTGTCAAGCAAAAGAGAAGATGGCTGTAGAAGAACAGATGAAATACTTCAGCAAAATGTTCTCTTGCAGCCAGTAAACTTGTCAAATGCTCCTCTCCAGTCTGCAGATTGCAGCTCGTTCCCAATGGGAAAGGAAACCAGAGAATAGTGTATTGTGGGGGTGGTGTTTACCTTTCAGTTATTCTATCTTTTAAAAGGGATTCTATGTGTTCCTTCCTCAGCCCTCATGGATTGTCCAGAAAGCTTTTCCCACACAACCTACAAGGGGAATTATTCCTGGCCACTAACAAAGCCAGCGGCCAAAGCGGAGGTGAGCTGCAGGAAAAACCCTTTGCAGTTTGCTGAGAGGAGCTGGTGAGTGACAAAGTCATCTCCTTTTGGTTCCTGCATGGGAAACGGGTGGGAAAGCAGATGGCAGCGTGCCGTGGTGCACAACACTGCCGTGCCAAGGAAGATGCAGAGTGTGCAGGGATGCTCCAGCACAGGCTGTGGGAGAAGGGAGCCCCGCATCACTTCATCACCTGCAGCAAGCACAAGCAGCACTTGACTCTCTGCTTGAGCAGAGAGAGGAAATGGATGCCCGGTAGCATTTTGTGCCATCCATTCACAGCTCTACCTTCCAGTACCTCTGGATGCATTTCAAATTGCTCTGGTATTTGGGCTCTGCTCCTGCTCTGCTAAACGAGTGCTAAGTCAGATCCAGCTTGTAAGTCAGTTTTTAAATTGGGCTAAGTAATGACATTGAATGTACTTGAATGGAAAATATGAGAAACATCCATTAATACATGTTTTATTCTTGTAACAATGTACACTGTTTTCCTTTTTCAGTGGAATTAATATTGAACTTGAGCAAGCTTTTTGGAGGAAACCAGATTTGACTGAATGTAGATTACTGGAAGAACTCCCAAATAATATCTTAGGCCTCCAGGATATTATGATAACAGAAGGTAATGCACCAAATACTTCAGTGATACAGTGAATTAAGGTAAAAACAGTTATACTCAGGTAGTGCTTATGTTAGACATCTGAAGAACCAAAGCAGTAAGGTTGTTTTATGTGCCTCCTGCTCACTTGGGCATCTTAAAGTGGTTTTAATGTAGATGAATTTTTGCAGGTGCTTCAAAATTCTCTAGCAATCACTTTGAAGACTTGTCTCAAATCAGAGATTAGATTTAGACCAAAGTGAATAGCTTCTGAATAACACGACAGGTTTTGCCTGTCTATGCTCTGTTACTGCATTGAAGGAGTTGATAATGTTGTACAAAGAAGCACTGATTAGTGCACTGAAGTGAAAAGTTTGTGCAGTAATTCATGTAAGCTCTAAGGTGACCTTTAACCGCCTGATTATATCTTTGCTAAGCTATGCAAACAGTAGAAGTTGTTTGAATGGTGAACAAAACCGATACCATTGCTCATCCACCTACTCAGCAGTGGCATCAAATAATAGAGCCTTGAAAGAGATGTGCAGTTGCATATGGGCTGTCTGAGTCCCTGGGTGGAAAACTGCTTCTATAAAAACACTGCAGAGAGATGATGAGATGGTGAATGGCAAATACAGCATTTCAAACTCTATCATTCAGAAATGGTTTTTGCTGCTCTCCCAGTTAAGCAGCATTTGGGCAGATAGGAAAAAATTGTGTAACTCTGAACTCCAAACTGCTTGTAAGCATCACCGAAGCTAAAAGTAAATGTCGTTTACAGGTAATCTTTAGAATCTAAAAGGGGGTGAGAATATTCTGATTCCTTTAACACACAAGCTGAGATACCCAGATTTTCAAGCTGAGATATCCAGATTTTACTTTTTGCCAGCTTCACTGATATGTTGAGGGCTCATTGACCTACTCTTAGGACATAATGCTGTAATAGAGCAGAAGCATTATATCCATATGGAAAGAGAACAGAAGCAGACCAATTCATTGCTTTAACATAGAGACATGGAGCTGTATAGCTAGACTGTACAGCTAGACACATAGCTATGCCACATAAATCACCTGTACTTTCTTCTTTTTCCTAAGAGAACGCACAGGATGTTGCAGAGCAGATTCTATACCTCTTGCCAAATGCAAGCCTGCAAATGGAAGAACTAGAAATCATCACAAGTAAAGTTTCTGAGATTGTAAGGCTTGCAGATGTGAGTGTGGCACTTGCAGAATCCGTATTGTCTATACTAAACTATATTCTGCTGCAAGAAACAGAAGATGAGAACATGAGAAAAGTGACCAATAGGTAAGTAAGGTAACCCCCAGAAGTGGCTTCCTAAGCTACAATGGCACCATGGAGTAACCTATTAAAATAGCACCACAAGACTTAGCAATAACCGTACTTGGATCTTAAACGTGTTTGTGGTTCTTAGCAGTAGAAATTGGTTATTGTGTTGGCAAAGGTGCTTTTATCAGCACCAGTTCTGCAGAAGTCACTATCAGGGTTGTTCTCTCTGGGCATCTCAGTCTGGAGGCAGAGCAGAGAGACTGCTGAGCTGCCATCTCATCTCCAAGGTGATCTTCACATCCCAGCACTGAGGGCTTCCAGATCTACATTTAGGATCCTACATCCATTATGTGATCCTCACACATGCTAAAACTGAAGTTGCTAGATAACTTTCAAAACATCTCTGTCCTTTGAGATCTTAAAGGTGACTCAACTGCCTATTTAAAGGTAACTCAACCACTTGGTTTTGAAATGTCTGTTCAGAAAAGTACTGCCAGCCTCTTCAAAGGCAAATGCAAGTACAGAGTTCACTTATCTCTGGTCTGGCCAGGGCAACTTCTCATTGAGCAGCCTGAGGCTCCAAAGAGGACAGACTATACTACATTGCACTGACCAGCACTAACCAACAGTATAAGGATGCTGCATTCACTGTATTAAAGTCTCTCAGCATCTCTCATTTTAAAGACTGATTATCAGTGATTTTCTGGTTTACTTAAGGTAAACCAATACTTTAATAAGAAATATTCAAAGCAAGAAGAGTTCACTTTCCACTTAAGTTCTAGGTGAGGCACAGGGTAAGCAAGAAGCCAGTTGTTTTCACTGGACACCTCTGCGTTGCCTTTTCAAACTCAGGAGGCTGCAAGGAGGAGTAGCCAAAAACAGCTTAGAAAATCTGTCAGGGAGAAAGCGGTGAGCAGCATCGTGATCCTTTCGGCTCTATGCTCTCCCTTCAAAGTCTACTGCACTGCAGTGTGTGGAGAGGGGGCTGTGATAGCTGCCAGCACTCAACACCTCTGCCTTCTCAAATAGGCTGGGAGGGGGTTTAAGTGAAATGTTTTCTGTGATTTCTCCCATGAAATACAAAGTTTTAGGGACACAGATGATGTTCTGATAGGCCCTGGAGTCCTGATCCTTAGGGGAATGAGTTGGTAGGTGCAGATTGTAATAACAGTGCCTTCTTAACTCCAGTCTTTGATATTTTCACTTTTCCATCAATCAGACCTCACTTAAAACACCAAAGAGCACGACCACTGTGATGATGCCTGCTGAATCCCACCATGATGATATCGTCATGAGAGCTATTATGCTGCTTCTTCCAGACCTCAGTAGAGACTTTGCATTGCAGATATTGTGGGACAGTTGAACTCCAGGCTTTGCATCTTTAGGGCAGCTGTGAGGCTCATTGTATGACTGGGACTGATGATGCATGAAGAGAGCACCAGAGCAAAGAAAGACAGGAAGGTTTTCCTTTAGTCTCATGGGGGGCAGCTCTCTTGCAGCTTTTCAATAGGGTATTATCCCTTTTGCACACTTCCAAATAGCCTTAAGGGAGGCCAAACAAGACCTGCAGCTGCCTCTGATGCTAAAACCTAGGAGCATTAAGCAACCTTAATTTACTGCTTCCTTTAGATTCCAGCCTCTTCTCTCTACTTAGAAAAAGCCCACTGATAGCAGGGCCTGGAAATCTCCATCCTCAGTGATATCCAGAGCTTTCCTGGACAAAACCCTGAGCAAATGACCTGTGTTTAAAGTATTCCCTGCCTGGGGGAGGCAGGAAGCTTGATGTCAGATCTCCAGAGGTCCCTTACAGACTAGATTATTCTGGCTCTGATATTTCACCTGGGGGTACAATTAGATGACTGCAGACAATCAAATCAGCAGGTTTTACAAGTTACTGCCTTCCAGATGAAATGCAGTATTTGACTGGGTGTGAATTTAGACTTGGGTCTTCCCAGAACCACCTTGTGTTGTCCCCATAGGAGGGTATCATTCACCTACCAGACTTTAAGCTTACAACATGCTAACTCAACCCACATCTGACCCTGTGCCAGACAAAATGCCATCCACCCACTAATGGACCCATTCTGCTCTAGTGATTGCTCCTTGTGGTCATAAATCACAGCAGAGGTTTTGAACTGCTTCTCTTCTCCTGGATGAAGCCAGCAGAACATTTCAAGAGATGTATCTTTTTTTCTTCTTTTCCTTCTTGCTGTTGCTCTTGTTAAAGTATCCTGAAGACAACTGAGGAGATGGGCTATAAGGTGACTTACACAGAAAGAAATACATCGGTCATCACCACTTCCATGGCTCTGCTGGTGACGCGTCCAGACCCCAGCACATTTGGAGGACTGGCCTTTGGCGTTACCTCCTACAACAGAGGCCTGGATCTCAAGGTGAGAGCAAAATATCACCTTGGGGACCAACAACTCAACAGACAATCCCACTGTGTTGTACCATGGCATATTTGACCTGAGAAAAGCAGCTCTGAGTACATCATCTCTTTCCTGCAGATCAACATTCAGGAAAACCCTTTCAAAGAGGCCTTGGCCTCGGTGTTTTTGCCAGAATCACTGAAGAAATTCCTCGGGATCAAGCCCTCTGACCCCGAGAAGCATTCCAAGATCCAGTTTAACTTCTTTGGCACTACTTCACTCTTTGTGGTAACTACAACTCCTACCAAATGCTAACACAGCAGGAATCAGTTCTGCTGTTCTTGGTGTGTGCTAAAGAAAAAACCCAATACTTTCATCTGTTCTGGGCACATTTAGCATCAGACTGATGGAGCACTAAGGAATGTGCAGGGAAAATGTTCCCAGGCAGCAAAATCTTCTCTTCAGCAAGGATGCTCTGAGAGGTGTCTGTAGACCTCAGACTTGGTGTTCATTGTCTGTAGCTGAAGCTGTTCTAATACTTCTGTAGGAAAAGAACATCCCTTAATCTTCCCCTGCTGGTGAGCCCTTGCTTAAGGAACATGCATAGTACGTGTCAAATAGCATTGAAATAACGTCAAGATTTATGTCTTCATTAAAATAACAGCATTTAGGTCTACTCTACTACTTGCTGTTTTCTTATCTCAGGGGGGAGTGGGTGAATGTGATTTAAAAGGAGACATTTCTTTTGGTGTGATGGAGCAATACAGTGTGCTGAGCAATGGTTTTCACACAGAAGCAGCACTCCCCATTGTGTCAGCTGTCTAATGAGCTTAATGATGTACAACTGGATGTTCTGATGTACTGAATTGATTATACAGCTTTCTCAATCCAGACGACTCTGTTCTGCTTCAGCTGATGTGGAGATTGTGCTTGAATATGCAACTAATTACATTTTCTAATGAAGTAGCAAGTAGCTAAATTACATCAGGCATCCCATGTGTTCCAAAAAATACAATTGAAGAAAACTGAAGCAGGGAAGAGCTTGGGTTTTACTTTTCATGTGTGTATTTTCCCACTGCAGGATGACAGTTTAACGAAGGAGAGGTTGAATACTTATGTTGTGAGTGCTAGCATTGAAAATGCATCAGTTCAGACCCTTAAGGAGCCTGTGACTATTACTCTTCAGCACATAGACCATAATACGGTAGGATGTGTTCATTTCATCAGAGACATGTTGAAGTAGAGCCTATTTCACTTGGCCTTACAATAAACCACCAACAGGACAAATGAGCTTAGACCATTTTGCTGCCTGACCTCTCTGTGATCATCAATCCAAATGCTCACAGACCATGAAGATGTTGGTGTTTAATTCTCCAGTTAGTAAAGCTTGCATCTCCCCTCTACTAAATCCATGCTTGGCAGAAAGGGGCATTTCATGGTTTCCTTGTTTTGATCTGATTTTTTTTCAAGGAATAGTTGATTTGCTAGAGAAACCATTTGTAGTTGCTCAAAATTCAGCGAACTGGTTTAGCCACCAAAAGAGGTAAATTAAAAGGAAAAAATCAAAATATTACACAGATATCTTCAAAATTAACTTCTTTGGTTTCAAAATGATGTTTTGAAACTAAAATCTACCTTAAGTTATTTTTAAATGGGCACAGGTTAAGCTTGGTGCCTGAGTTCCCCCTTACCATTTGTGCGTTGCCCATCTTTATGGCCCAGCCTCCACATGAATGTGTGGAAAACTAAAAGCAGAACCAATTTAATCTATGAGATGAATGTGATTAAAGTTCAAGTTAATGAGAGCTTGAAAGTGCTGCTTTTATAGCAATAAGCTCCTTCCATTCAGTTTTAGCAGATTATCTGTGTACCCAGAGACTTCATCTAGACACTCCCCACCCACCTTCCATCACTTTTGCTCCACCATCTGGCACCTCTCAGACTTTTTTCCTTGACCTTTTAAAACTATCCTAATTAAATATTTAATGGAATATCATCCTAACCTACATCTTTGGCTCTCTGCCTCATTATATTTGACAGTCTGCAGATCACAGATCTTATCAGCTTGTCTGTTAGGGTGGCTTCCTGGAAACTCTGTGCTTTATTAAACTTTATTAATGCTATAATAAAAGAAAATGAATCTGTGCCTTGGGAAAGTTTGTTGCAGCATCATGAGTAATAAACTAGAATGTCCTCAAGAGAAAACACTGCTTTGGATACCCATTTATATCTGCTCAGCTTTTATGTGTCTTCCATGCCTGGCTTCAGAATGGGAACATAGACATTGTAAAATAGAAGCTGAGAACTGTGGGGGTTTATTGTGTAAAATCTCAGGTTGTTATGGTAGCCTTAGTCATAACTTGTGAAATTCACTGGTAATTTCATATGACATCTCCGATAGCACATGAAGCCACTGAGACTGGATATAGGAATTGGTCTAAATTGGATAACCTGTCAGATTTTCTGCTGTCCTTAAATACTACAGGATAGAGGAAGACTGCTAGAACTGGGAAAATCACTGACTCCTGGCCTTTCCCTTGGTAAAGGACAAGGTGAAAATGGGGAGCAGCTTGGAGCAAGCTGCTCTAGTGGAAGGTGCCCCTGCCTGCAGCCGGGGGTTGGAACTGGATAAGCCTTAAGGTCCCTTCCAACCCAAACCAGGCTGGGATTATATAATCCATCTGATTCCCAATGAACTGCTGGCATCTCCAGTGACCTGCACATCTGCAAGTACAGATGGGTTATAGGTGTGCTGACTGAATGGTTTGGTGGTTTAGTGAGGTGTCCCTGCTTATGGCAGGGGGGTTGGAACTGGATGATCTTAAGGTCCTTTCCAACCCTAACTATTCTATGATTCTAATGTCACAGCCTCCTTTTTCTCTGCTTCCAGGGGAATGCAGTGGTGCACTGTGTCTTTTGGGACTTCCAGAAGAACAGTAAGTGTTAATTACAGAGCTTCAGACTTGATCTGTTTCCAGCAGCACAGAGCCTTTGGCTCCTTGACATTGCAGCTTACAACTTTGAGTTTATATCGCTGACTTCTGTTGCTACCTCAGGAATCAGTGTTGTCAGTAGGGGACATGAGTGGCACTGTACAGGGATGCATCCACATGAATAAGAAGACTTAGCCTAAGGAAATAAAAGCAGAAATGAAAGGAAATATGAGATGATTTCTCCTAGTTACTTCAGGGAAGTCAGTGGGGCTTTGCTGGGGTTAAGTCTCAAATATGGCTCTTGAGAGAGGGAAAGGGTACTGTGTATTGGGTTAACTCAGAACACGTGGGAGAGGTTTTCTCTGCACCTCTTGGTGTTAGAATATCTATTTTTAAGAATCAGAAGCTTAGTTCTGAACATGTAATACATGCCATATAAATAGGGACATAAACTTAATCTTACCAGGGAAGATCTGGCTTTTTCGATGCTACACTGTGCCTAAAGAAACCCCCTGCCCTTGCCTTCTGTGTTTCCACATTCTGCAGCATCATCTAGTCCAGCACACTCTTCCTTACCTTCTTGCTTTCTCTGTGTGCAGGCATAGAAATTACTTCAAATATTTCTGCATTCACCAAAGGCTCTCATCCAAGTTTTGAGATTCTCAGGCAACTACAGAAGAAGTGTTCCTGTGTGAAATCTCACTTGTGTGCTCAGTGACCCTGCAATCTGTACCAACTTGAGCTTGTATTCACACATTCTGCACGCTGCAGAGCTATAAATGACTGAGCATGACTAACTCTCTGCTTAAAACTCCCTTTTTCTCTATTACACAGATGGACTGGGTGGTTGGAATACGTCAGGGTGTGAAATGGATTCTACAGATAGGAATTATACAATCTGTTTTTGTAACCATCTTACCCATTTTGGAGTCCTACTGGTAAGTACTGTGTGAATCATCTCCAAGAGTCCTGTGGCACTAACCAAAGCCATCACTAGTTTTGGGGAGGGATGGGAGATTCAGAGCTATACAAGCTGTTAGTTATCTGCAGGTTTGTCAAAATCACCATTAGCAAACAAACCAGTTATAATAATTGGTTATGGTATAAAGTCCTCTAAATGTCTTCATTAGACATTTAGAGTTGCTATTAGACAACAGACTTGCTTCAAGGCAAATTCATTTTACAGATGTAGTTTGGACTTCTTTTGCAATTATCAACTCAGTTTGCTGCATTGGAAATACTATGTTACTGCCTGTCAGTGGCAGCTAGTGAAGTTACATCTTCCTGCAAGCAGAATGGGTGCTCTATCAAAAAGGAAAGCTTCATAAAAACATGGGAGATGTCATTTTTAATCTATAATACAGGAAAAACTGCCTCTAAAAGTTGAATGTCGAAAACTGAGATGACTGCCTGAGAATGGGCTGCAACAAATGCAAAGGGATAGGCAAGGTCAGAGCAAGCTGAGTAGGCTGAATTTATCTAATCCCAGTAGGATACAGCCATCATGATGGGGCCAGCCCTTTGCCTTTGATGGGAATATTAATGAAAACCCTCCAAAAGTAACAGTAAGCAGGATGGAAATGAATTTCTTTATCAATGTGAAAAGGTGGAAATCAATTTTCATTATCTGTTATGGCAAACAACAGTGATTTCTTATCTTGTTACATAGGACTTGGCCCGGGCAGAGATAGATACTACACAGGACCGAATATTAACTCTGATAAGCTATGCAGGATGTGGTGCTTCTTCCCTGTTTCTGTCTATAACACTGGTGACATATCTAGCCATTGAGTAAGTCTGATCCTTTTTCCCATGTCCTTTTTATTCCATTAGCAATAATGAATTTGAAGCAACTGTCAGAATGTTTGGTGATATTTGGTGCTGTGATGCATAGGAGGGAAGACATAAATGTTGCTTTATTTTAATCTGTGGCAAAATAAGAGGGATATAAATACTCATGCTTCAATACAAGCATGGGTCTGAACTGCTCAGCAACTTCAATGTTCTTCATTTTTGATCATTGCATAAGCTTATGCATTAATATGAAACACTCATGTAGACACAACTTACAGGATCCCAGCTTGATTTGTGTTGGAAGGGAACTCAAAGCTCCTCCAGATCCAACCCCTGCCACGACCAGGGACACCTTCCACTGGAGCAGCTTGCTCCAAACCCCTGTGTCCAACCTGGCCTTGAACACTGCCAGCGATGGGGCAGCCACAGCTTCTCTGGGCACCCTGTGCCAGCGCCTCAGCACCCTCACAAGGAAGAGCTTCTGCCTAAGAGCTCATCTCAGTCTCCCCTGTTCTGGCAGCTTAAAGCAATTCCCCTTGGCCTGTCTCTACAGGCCCTTGTTTCAAGTCCCTCTCCAGGTTTCCTGCAGCCCCTTTAAGCACTGGAGCGGCCCTAAGGTTTCCCCTTCAGGAGCCTTCTCTTGTCCAGGCTGACCCTGCCCAGCTCTCTCAGCCTGGCTCCAGAGCAGAGCTGCTCCAGCCCTCGCAGCATCTCTGTTGTTCATCTCATACCACAAGAACCCAATCTGTAACACAACAAACAGCCATTTGTGCTACTAGTGAATGCACCCAGAATAAGTCCTGCAATGACAACCCTGTGGACATTCCCATTCCTTTTAGGAAGCTGCGGAGAGACAATCCTGCAAAACTCCTGCTCAACCTTTGTGCTGCACTGCTGATGCTGAATATGGTCTTCCTTACCAATTCCTGGCTGGCTTCTTTCAACCAGCCAGCTCTCTGTATCACCGTGGCTGTGCTCCTTCACTACTTCCTCCTTGTGGCTTTCACATGGATGTGTCTGGAGTCTGTTCAGTTTTACTTGGCTCTTGTCAAGGTTTTCAATGTCTACGTTCCAAAGTACATCCTAAAATGCTCTACTGCTGGCTGGGGTAAGTGAGCACATCTCTTCTGTAGGGTGTACCTGTTGTTCCCTGAACAGTCATATGAAGGAAAGGTGGAAGTGGGCGTAAGGAACTGCTTTCCCTACCCCTCCTGCCCTCTTACAAGGATGAATTATCACGGCATCTCACAGCAATGTGTGTGTCTGAGGAAGTATGAGCTGCTCACAGCCTTCACCTCTGCGCTGGTGATGCTCAGAAGTGATTTTAATCTCCTTCTCTAGGCTTTTTACCTGCTATTCTATGCATGAGTCCCCTATGGGGGGTGGTTTGGCTTTCATTCATAACTCTCCTGAGGACTTAACTCATTCACCTTTTCTCCAAGAACTGAGCATCAGAGACTTGTTTGGGAGAAACATAACCAAAGGAACCCAAAATACTGGCTCAGCTCTTAAGAGATGTTATCAAAGGCACTGATCCAGAGCAGAATCTGGCCTGTGTTTTTTGGGTTGCCATTAGATGCCATTTTAAAGGGATTTTTAGGCTTTTAAATGTCATCATCCTGATCTCTAGATCTCAGGTGGCACATAATAGTTCTCAGCCATCCACAACGGTGATGTTGGTGGCAGCCATCCCCAGCAGAAAAACCAGGACTGAAATAAATACGGGAAATGGGAAGTGGGGTGAAGGGAAGACACTGCCTGGAAAACATCCATCTCTATTGTATCGTAACACAAAATGCTGCAGTCTGCTTATCTTGTGATGCTGTTGTTTGTAATAATCACTTAATTTCATTGAACCAGATTGGATCCCTTCTGGAGTTGTTTGAACACTCACAAACATTTTGCAAACACAGATATTTTCATGCCTACTCATTTGTAATTTACATAAATAAGGAGATTAAGACTGCTCTGCTGCACATTGAATCACACTCATCTCAAAGGGATCCTTAGGGGTAAGGTTTGATCCAAAGATGTACGAGTCTGCTGTGATTATCCATCAGAGGTTAGCTGACATCTTCCATAGGCTCCATGTTTTCTTATTAATCTAAGTATTTCTTTTCCTCTTGTCTTCCATACTAGGAATACCAGCTCTCGTCATTTCTATTGTGCTCATTATAAATAAAGACTTCTATGGCAATGGATCACTCTCAGAGAGCAATCCATTCAGCAATTTGTAAGTATAAGCTTTTTGATGGTCAGAGTATCCAAAGGATACAAGAAATAACCAGAACAACTCTTCTCTGGCTTCTGTCTTTTCTCCCCCATCTTAATCCTCTCCTTTTAGTGGTTCTGGTTCATTGGATCAGTATGGATATACAGCTACTACATGGAGTCACTCTCACACTGGTGTACTTGGCTTGAAGACAGGGAGGGCTTCTGCCAGTCAGCTCCATGTGTGCTTTCTGGGAAATCTCTTTTTTTACATGACATTAGCTCAATTTGATGTATACGTCTTATTCTCATGTATAACTCAGTCTCATTTGTATCTGTTCCTGCATGCTCTAGGTCTCTGGTAAAATCTAAAAGCAGAATAATTGCTTTGGATTTTGCACCTTTACTTCTGTTTTTTTAATGTCAATTCACAATCACTGTCTCTTCATCATTTCCAATTCTTTTATTGATCTCATCTCACCATCCTCCCTTTTCCAGTGAGAAAATGCTGCATTCTTTCATCCTTTTAAAAGAGGGATTTTCCAGTAAAGAATGCTGCATTTTTTTCACCTGCTTTCTGTTTGGCACAATCTTGTTGGGAAAGATTACCTGGGGTATTTGAATTCTATCCCATAAGAGAGGCAACACACACCCAGGACACCCCAGAGGTAAAACTGTTACCCATCTCTAGCAAAAAAAAAAAAAAAATGCAGTAAAACTCACTTAG
Source organism: Agapornis roseicollis (assembly GCA_002631895.1). Lineage (NCBI taxonomy): Eukaryota > Metazoa > Chordata > Aves > Psittaciformes > Psittacidae > Agapornis > Agapornis roseicollis. The sequence goes on along the minus strand of NDXB01006234.1, from coordinate 142,407 downwards.
TATCATAGAACAGTTAGGGTTGGAAAAAGGGCCTTAATCATCATCCAGTTCCAACCCCCCTGCCATGGGCAGGGACACCTCACACCAAACTATGCCACACAAGGCTTCATCCAACTTGGCCTTAAACACTGCCAGGGATGGAGCACTCACAACTCCCTTGGGCAACCCATTCCAGTGCCTCACCGCCCTTACAGTAAAGATCTTCTTCTGTCTGAGGAAAAGCTAATCTCTGTGTTATCCTAATGAAGTGGTATTTAACTCAGTTTTCCTAAGGCAGGGTTTCCTTGTGTTTGTAGAATCATAGAATCCCAGCCTGGTTTGGGTTGGAAGTGACCTTAAAGCTCACCCCATTCCAAGGCCCTGCCATGGGCAGGGACACCTTCCACTGGAGCAGCTTGCTCCAAGCCCCTGTGTCCAACCTGACCTTCAACACTGCCAGCAATGGGGCAGCCACAGCTTCTCTGAGCATCCTGTGCCAGCGCCTCAGCACCCTCACAGGAAACAGCTTCTGCCTTATCTCCAACCTGAACTTCCTCTGTTTCAGTTTGAACCCACTGGCCCTTGTCCTGTAGCTACAGTCCTTGAAGAGGTTAATTATTAATATTAGTATAATAAAAATTATATTTATTACCATTAGTATATTAATTACATTATTAAGTTGTGTAACAATTGCCAGGTTTATCTGAATTTGGCAGAAATATTGAAGTCTCAAAGTTGCTGAATTTCTATAACACCTGTGAAAAAGGCAAATGTGGAGATTCTATGATGCCATCACTGAGAGGAAGTGATTGCCATTAGGAAATGCTCCTTACTAGGGTTTGGAGAACCATACAAGACACTTACATTGAGAATCAGGCTTCCTTAGTTTCACTGCTCACAGAACTCCTCACTGAACACGTACCTCCCTTTCTTGCAGCTGCTGGATTCAGGAGAACACAGTGTTTTACATCTCTGTTGTGGCCTACATCTTCTTAATATTTTTGATCAACACAGCCATGTTCATCACTGTTCTCCTTCAAATCCACTACATGAAATCAAGGACACACAAGAGATCCAGGCTCTGGAAACGAGGTTTTCTCCAAGACTTCAAAAGTACTTTCAGCCTGATGTTCCTTTTGGGCTTAACTTGGGGCTTTGTCTTTTTTGCCTGGGGAGCAGTGAGGATATTGTTCTTATATCTCTTCAGCATCTTTAACACCTTGCAAGGTAATATCTGAATGGAAGAGTGTTATAAATACATCAGTTTAGGGCCATGCAATAGAAATAAATATGCATGATCATGTAGTTCAAGCATGGGGAAGAGGTTATATGGCTTTTATGTTACAGTGTTTAGCTATTGCAATGGGAAAGCTCCATTGCAGTGGGATGATAGTGGTGTTTAAATAGTGTTGCTGGAATAGATATACTAGTAAAGACACAAACTAATGCCTGTGATACGTGGGACCCAATATATTCATCATTTTCATGGTGGCACAATCCTTTTCATCTGGACACAGAAATGGTTGACAGAATCTACAGTGACTTGCAGGTTATTTTGATACCAAATCTGCAGAAAGCTCTTCCCATTACCCTTAGAAGTGCACAAAGGACTCAGTGCAATTCTGGTCTGGGTTCCACCTATCTCTGTCCATACATAACCTACTGGTAACTGAGTGGCATGAAGAAAATGTAGAAAAGGGGCAGCAGGTTGGAGAATCCACCTGAAACCCTGTGAATTTCTCTGCTTACTTCTTTAGGGTTCTTTATCTTTGTGTTTCACTGCCTAATGAAGGAAGAAGTAGTGAAGCAATGCCGAGTACACTTCTGCTGGGGGAGATGTCGGCGAAGTGACTACTCTGGTAAGCACAGAGGGGCTTTGTTAGTCTTCTCCTGCTGCTTTAAGAAATAAGGATCCCCTCTACAGTCCTTCTGCATTGCACTGGATAATGGTTGCTTAATAGCTCTGTATCATCTTCCATTAGCTGCTGATGTGATATGATGGTGGAGTGACAGCACGCAGTAAAATGTAGATTACCAAAAGAGGTTTTAGCTTGGTCTCTAATTCTGTTCTCAGATCCAGTGTTCCCTTATGTGATCTATGATTTTGGTGGCCTTCCCATCTTCATAAAGCTGAAATCCAGAGATTTAGGTAGGATATTGGACATAGCAGTAGCTATTTTTTATGTGCAGGAGCAGGCTTTGCTCAGCCTGGGAAGAGGGGAATATAACCACTTTCTGGCTATCTGAGGGGTGGTTGTAGAGAAGAGACTCTTCTCAGAGGTGCACGGCAAGAAGAGACAAAGGACACAAGTCAAAGCTATGGAAATTGCCACTATTATAAGGAAACACATTATTTCGGGAGAGTAATTGAATAGATGACAGTGGCCTGACCAACCTGATTGAACTCTGTGCAGGAGGTTGAAGTGACGACCCCCAGAGGTCCTTTCCTACCTAAATCATTGTAAGATTCTGCTATCTACCAGCTCAGCAAGAAATAACAAGTGCTGAGGCTTGTTCCCTCACAATGTTAATCCTGTACAGAAATGTGGAAGAACTTAGAGATTTCAGTACTTCTGTGTGCCTATCAAAAGTAGTTGACTTTACAAATGGGTATAACAAAGGAGAAGGTAAATCAGCTGGTTTAGTGTGTACCTTCTGTCATCTTTGATATGGCCTTATCCAGATTAGATTGGGTCCCTAAATAGGAAATAGAAGACTGGGTTGCTGGTACAAGTGTGAACTAGTGTGAAAGCTAACAGCAGTAATTGTACTGCACAGGGACCCATGGCTTCAAGGCAGGTACAACGGTGGCACAAGAAACAAGCACAGACCTTTCTCCTCCCTGATCTCTCATAGTTTGAGATGTGACTGCAGAGAAGTTTACTCCTGTGCCTTTCATTTTCTGATTTCAGACTGGAATGGGTCAGGTGCAGCTGCTGGATCTACACCAAGGTGTTTAAACCCTAAGTCACCATCCCAGGCTATGTGGAATCGAAATTCTAATGGAACAAGTTCCATGTTCAATGGTTCAGATTTCCTTCCCAGGACTTCTTCGGATAGACATTTTAGGACGGGTAAGAAAGTGTGCACTGGTTCCATGTGGTGACTGCCAAATCCCAACCCATGGCAATAAATAGGAGCCCTTTCATTGCTTTGTCTCTGCCAGGCTTCAGTTTGGGGTTAATGGCTACATTACAGATGGTTTTTGCTATACTAAATCCTTAAGATCCTGGTACGGCTCTTCTGCAAAAGGAAAGGAACTCTCTCATCAGTTTCCACCTTAAGCACCTAAGAGATGTTCTACCCTGGGCCAACTGACTGTCATTCTCATGGGACCTACTTCTAGTCTGGGAGCACTATAGCTTCTTCCATGCATTCTCAAAAGAGCAAAGATCTTGGGGAGCACAGAAAGCTGAGCAGGACCTGCTGTGAGCCTGGTTAATGCAGGAGAATCCCAGCAGGAGGGTTTGCTTCCCAAGGTGGAGAAATTGCTGCAGACCCATGTTCTGAATTAGGAATACCTTTATAGGAATTCTGAGCTAAGCACCAACTATTCCTGGTTGCTTTTGGAATCACGCTGATTTCTGGGTTTTCCCCAGAGTGGTTAAATGGGTGAGTTCTGCACAGACATGTTTCTTTCTAAATAGATTATAAAGGATTATTATAATGGAAAACTTCTCATCCTTTTCCATAGCTGAAGTTCATTCCAACCCCAGTGCTTTGCTCCCAGAAGATGCTGAGACCAAACACCCTTGCTCACAAAGAATATTCCCCATGGATCCTGGGCTGCACTATGCACCAAAAGCAACATTTCTTCATTGATACTGAATTTGGTTTCTTCTGATGCTCTAAGGATGCTTCTCTTTTTTTTCTTTTTTGTGGCATGTAGAAATAAACATTGGTCTAAAGAATGACTTCTAGTGTAGAGTTATCACTCTGAAAACAATTAAGAGAGCTAAGCCATCCCTATAGGGTGCTCTAGGTTTCAGTGGAGTGGCAGTACTGACCACGTAAGGAGTTGGTCCCCCTGTCTTTCCGATACTAAACAGGGATTGGAATCATCCTCTTGCTTATCATTCACCCTTCTCTGAGTTTGTCCTCCTTCTTCTTCTCTTTACACCCTCCTGCCATCCCTGTGCTCTTTTCTTTCACTTGATTCTTATCCTCAGAACCTAATACCCATAACATTGAGTTTCAAACCACAGTTTTGAGCCTGTTTGCTGACTGTCTCATGCATGGGTGTCAAGGTTCACCCATCAGTATCTTTTCTTCCTTTTTCTTCGGTGGACTTTAATCTACTTACACATTAAGAAATTTGACTCAGTTTCCTAAACTCTTCCTTCCAGTTTTATGTTTTTACTTTCAGACGTGTCGGCGCTGCTGACTCACATTTAGATCCCTAAAGAGATGCAGAGGCGTGTTTAAATGCTTGCCCCCTACTAAAGAGGGGCTTGCTTTCAGCAGATGTGTTTGAATCAGTAACTTGCCTGCACAATCAAATCCTAGTTTCAGTTTTGAATGCCTTTCTCTGTATCGTTCAAGTAAAGGTTTGTTGATGGTTGCTAATAGAGTAAAATACTAACCTGCTCTGATCACAGAGAAGTAACAAAGTATAGTGGAGCCATGTCTTAGAGGAGGTATGTAAGACAGCAAATACAAAAGGTTCTTTCATTCTGTGAATAACTCCCACACAGCAATTAGTAGGAAAAGATGAGTATTTCAGTGTACAGTAGCTGCAGCCAGCCTAGTTGAAACAAGACAGCTCACCTCCCCTTCCTTGTCTTTCTGGGAGAAATGTTAGCATTAAAAACATACAAAGAAGTTCCACCTTGGACCCACACGCTTTAACTTGGAACTGCTTTCATCAAGAAAGAAATTGAGTATGCAGTATAGCTCGGTATGTTGGACACTTGAACTAGCATCCTCTGCTTGTATTCTGTATTTTCATTAGTAAACTCTTTGTTCCACATCCTGCTGCTGAATAAAGAGTTCCCTGCTTTCTGATGAGAAGCAGGACATGGTGTGCCATGGTGCTGTGTACTAGGGCTGTGACTGGCTCCCTTTGCACCCTTAAACGAGCTACTGTATACCTACAAGGGGAGTCCTGGGTGGGGGAAGAAAGGAGGCTGTGGAGGTCTGTAGAGGAACTGAGGCAGAGGAAAATGGCTTTAAGCTGCCAGAACAGGGGAGACTGAGATGAGCTCTTAGGCAGAAGCTCTTCCCTGTCAGGGTGCTGAGCTCTTCCCTTGTGAGGGTGCCCAGGGAAGCTGTGGCTGCCCCATCCCTGGCAGTGTTCAAGGCCAGGTTGGACACAGGGGCTTGGAGCAAGCTGCTCCAGTGGAAGGTGTCCCTGCCCGTGGCAGGGGTTGGAGCTGGATGGGCTTTGAAGTCCCTTTCAACACAAACCAGTCTGGGATTTTCTGTTTCATTACACTCCTGATAAAGATAAAATGTACCTTTGTTTTCTAAAGTTTTTTGCTAATTGCCCTCATAACACCATTCAGTTATTTGCAGCAACAAAGATTTGGATAAAACCCGGAGAAGCAGTGAGAAAAGTGCTGGAATGCTGAAGACTTCTCAGTCTTTCTTGGACAGAGCCATCAGCATGTTCCCTGCTTCTGAGGTGGGACAGCAGGAAGCAGAGCATGCTGTGTGGATGGGCCTCCCTTCTTGCTGGTGATTTGATTTTTCTATTCAAAAAGCAAAAGCTGGAAGGAAATGTTTTAAAACCTGTCAACTTCTTATGCAAAATGCTAAGTGCTATTTGCTCCCCATCACACATCTAATAGCTATTCCAGCTAAACAGTGCAGCATCCCTGTTTCAAGCACGGCATTGTTTTGGTTGTCAGTTGGAATAAGGATGTGTCATTTTCTTTGGGCTGAAATTGTATCATTTAATGCATCTGCACCAACATTCTGCCATGGAACTGTGCACTGAGGGCTTGCACAGGGAGAGGATATGCACAAAGTCAAACCCAATGCAGAATTCCTATGTGTTTGTGATTCACATCCTCACCATTCTAAGGGATGTGAGCAGCAGCTTGAACGTGACCTGAGGAGCAGGAGCGTGTCAGTGATGCAAATGCATCCTCCTCCCTGCAGGCTGGATTGTATCAGTTGGCTCTGCTCCCTTGCTGAGAAAACAGCAATCTGAAAGCTCCCCTGATTTCTAAGTCAGTCTCATTTACTCCTAGATAGCTTATTTTTAGTGACATACACACACTAAGAGATGTGTGCTCTATTTTAAACCAATGGAAGGAGGATTTCTGACAGTGTATTTATCTATGAAGACAATTATTTAATGTCAGATCTCAGTGTGCTGTTAACAATAGGTAGATGATGCAGAAGAAACACAAAATGATAGTAATATCACTGCAGCAGCTGGGGTTAGTGGGGCAAATCCCTCCTCACTCCCATCTTGCTGTTTAGACCAGCACAGAACCACCATCCTGCATACCAGCTACGTCAGTGGGTGCAGATCCAAGGTCTAAGCAGCTCAAACAAGGGTCCCTGGAGCCTTTTCACGTCTCTGTATGGACAACTGGCTAAAGCTGCCTTCCAGATCAATGTATGTACCGCGCTTTAATAACCATAGATAGAGAACATTACATAGGATGACAGGTAAAGGTCAGTGCAGCTTCTTTAAGTTTATGAGTCTACAGCAGTGGTTTGCAATACACTTTAGCAATACTGATGCCCAAGATGTATAATTCTCTCTCCATTTAGCAGACTGTTATAACTGGGGCAGCAAAAGAAATGTCATTATGAGAAATGAGTTAAGATTAGAAATCAAAACACTGGGAAGATAATTACCTATTGCATAAGATGATGGTTAAGTCTTAATGCACAATACTCTGTGCTTCAAGGTATCAGAAAGTATTTAGCATGCAATGGCACTCTAATGGTTCTAAATTAAGTGGATTATTGACCGTTTTAAGGATGCCCAAAAGAATTGTGCTTGCTGAATTACTCCATTGCCTGCTTGTTGCTGTAATGGAAGGAATTCAAGGATACATTTCAGTGTTTCTTTTTCTCTGTAAGAGATTATACCAGCATTTCCCTGACATTCCCATACTGAAACTGGCTGAGGAAACTCTTGGAAAAGGAGGCTGAAAAGGATGCAAGAATGGAGAAACAGGATAAAAGGTATTTGATTAATGTCAGCACTTGAGATCCTGTCACAGGCAGACTGACTCCACTGAATAGTCTGGATTTAGACATAGCAGAAGCGGAAAAAACCCTGGATGTGTTAGTAATTTGCTTTACACATGGACTGCTGTCTCTGACGTTGATGTTCACTTCAGGTGTACATTTGGGCTTTCCCATTCAATACCTGGCTGCTTAAACACTGGGAATTGGACTGGGAGCAGTCACACAAGTCACACAAGTCACACAGCTCATATAAAAGCTGTCAGATAAAAGCTTTGTTCTTAGTATTGACATGAGTTATGATACTGTTTGCCCCTTCCTTTTTCCAGCAGGTCAAGGGAGGTGTAAGAGGAATGTGCCTGTAGTGAGCAAATGGAAAAGTCCTGCTCTGCACTGAACAGGCTGGGCACATGGATCGCATTTGGGCTCATATATAGAAGAGATCTTCATCTGAGAAAAGCCTTTTATAAGAGAGGGTGCCACAACAGCGACTACCACAATGCAGGGCTAGGATAGACAAGCTGTTTGGTGTCTCTCTACTGTTAACACCCAGAGAACATAAACGTCAGTGGAGAGACAGAAAGATAAACCAGCCAGCAATAAACAGATGGCCATGTTGCTGAGGGAGACAATCAAAGCAAGGGTCGAAAAGGAGTTTGAGACATAAAAGAAGAATGAAGACAACTAAAGGGTTCTATGCAGAGAAGATACAAATAATGACCTAAAAAAGTGAATTAAAATAATCCTAACCCCACCCCGCCCTGGCTAATGCTGCTGCAGTTCTGTTTTTTGCTCCTGGCACTGTAGCTACAAAGCATTTTGACATACTTATATAAAAACAATCAATGCAGCATGACCATTATTTCAAAGTATGTGGAAATAACATCATTTAACTACATAAAGTAATTACCATTTTGGTAAATCTGCTTCTGTGATGGAGGGAAAGTTTTGGCTCTCCTCTCTGTGTTTTGGCTTGATGCACAGCAAATGGTACCCAAAGAGGTGTTTCTGAGCAGGTGACTCTATGCAGCACATGGGAGTTCAGACAGGATTCACGCTGCATTCAAATGGAAGATTTGCATTTAAAACACAGCTAAATGCTATACTCCTGAGTATTTGACCCATATTTTTTTGCAGCATGGAGTTCAAAAGGAACATTCCTTTTCTTGGAAGCCAGGTACTTGAAACAATAGCCAGAATTACCCAAATTGCTTTTCTCTTCACAGCACAAGATACTGCTCTAAAAGAATGCCTTAGAGTTGTTTACTGTTTGCAGTAATGATGTCATTCTCTTCCTTCTCAGCTGGATTTGCACAACTGAAAGCTATCAGAATGTGTGTTAAAAACATGGTGTTTTTTTTCCCTGCCTGGTTTCTACCCGTGTCAGTAATGAAGAGCACACAACACTGATGAACAGAAACACTGAAATTCTACCCTCATAAACAAAGTGCATATTTCATGTTTACTGGATGTCCTTCAGGCTGTTGGTTGGTCTTGAGAATGTTATAGAACCCCAGCCTGGTTGGATTGGTAAGGACCTCAAAGCTCCTCCAGCTCCAGCCCCTGCCACGACCAGGGACACCTTCCACTGGAGTAGCTTGCTCCAAGCCCCTGTGTCCAACCTGGCCTTCAACACTGCCAGCGATGGGGCAGCCACAGCTTCTCTGGGCACCCTGTGCCAGCACCTCAGCACCCTCACAGGGAAGAGCTTCTGCCTAAGAGCTCATCTCAGTCTCCCCTGTTCTGGCAGCTTAAAGCCATTCCCTCTTGTCCTATTGTTACAGTCCCTGATGAGGAGTCTCTCTACCCTAATGATTGATTAAGACAGTATCTTATGTTCCATAAGAAGCAAATGTGGCCAAATAGTTCATGGAGGAGGAGTTGGATGGTGCCCGAGAGCAGCTGGCCACAGCCTTGCAGAAACTGGTGGAGGCTGAGAAGGCAGTGGATGAGTGCAAGCAAGGAATGAAGGTTCCTGCAGTAATACCAGGACTGTAAGGAAGAACTGTGGGAAATGAAGGAGCTTCCTTCTGCCAGATTCCCCTAAGGAGTCAGAAAGCCAGGGAAAATAAAATCTCTCCGTAGAAAGAGAAACCCAAGTAGAAAGAAGTTCATGCTGCCGTGAACAAGGTTAGGCATGTGTACTGTGTCCTATTAGAGACAGAGCAGGGAGAATGTGTCTGTGCTTCCAGGTAATGCAGGCTTCTAAAGTGTGAAGCACCAGATTGAGCATGCAGGGTCATAGACATGAATTCAGGTCCAGTTTGGAATTAACAGCACATGTAACCAGGTGTAAGCAGAATTTTAAGTCTGCTACTTTCAGGCATTGCTTTCATCCATGGCACATGTTGGTGTCCTTAAGGGGTTTAAATATAGGTTGGGAATGTCTGTCACTTCTCCCTTCTAACCTCAATTATCCCCAGACCAACTGTTGGGAACATCTTACAGCTCAAGGGCCTTTGGTCCTCTGGATTATCTCTTAAACAGAGGGGTATCTGTTCAGGTCCTCTATCCTGCTGTACGAAATGATTGAGTGACAGAATAAACTGAGCCTCAGATTTCATGTTGTCAGCCCTAATCTTTCCTATGGTTCTGAAAGCCTGAGGAACATAAGAGGCTGGCATCTGTTCTGCTTGCTGAAGTTCAGTGCATCAACCAACCTTTACCACAATTAGAGGCAAGTAACTAGTTTCCTTCATCCTAAATGCCACTTTCAGCTAAACACCTGATGTTTCATTCAGATGCCAGCCTTGAGTATTCGACACTTGGTGGAAAGAAATCAGTTGCCAGTGTTTGTTGATACCCTCCTTCTCCTGTAGAGGAAATCTAAACATTTTATGTAAGTACCTGAAATTAAGCTGTCACAATCTGCTACACTCGCCAACCTCTATATTAAATATAATCCACAGTACTACGCCACTGTGGGTGGACAACATAATTGGGCATCCTCAAAGGTACCTAAATGTGTGAGCAACCTACACAGTGTGCCTGCATAAGATATAGCATGGTTCATCGTGACAAGAACTTCTCTTCTAAAAGCACTCTGAAAGAAAATGGAACTGGAATGTTTAACCCATTCATCTTTCTTGGATCAGTAACTCCTTCTGCCACCTGGCCACAGCTTCAGTCTTCTATCTGATCTACCATCGACCATCCGGTCTATCACCAGCTGGTACCAATGGCCTAGTTATGTTTGCAAGGATTGGGAATGGGAGAAGGAAAATGAGACTTTTCACAGAGGAATATTTCTGAGTCAATAAAATCGACTTGATTTGGTGTGGCTGTGTCTGTGTGCAGCTGAAGATAAGACTGTTTTTGTGATCTGAGCAGGGAACCTTCTCCACTTGAACTTCACAGCTGAGAACTGGCTGGGAGAAAATATCCTCCAGCCTGAGCCTGTGATCTTCACTCTCAAGGCATTAAGCTTAGTCCTTTGCTATCTTTTCCACTTCCACTATTTAGAGATTAGATCTTGGCTTGCTTAGTTTCAGGAGATTTAACTAAGTAGGTCCCATTCCTTGTACCTTATTTATTAAAGATAATCAGGAGCTCATCACAGGACAGAGTTTAGGAGTTGACTAATCTAAAGATAAGAAAACACATAGTACTAGCATGGTTAATTGAGGCAGCATCAGGAAAAGTTGGTTCCCTCCCAGATGATCTGAATCATGATCTGAATCATCCAAAGCCAGTAACTACATGGATTACTGCAAGATAACAGGCTTCCGTACAGCACCTATAAACCTGTTCAAACTCCAGCATGAGTTGTGGTTTTGATGGCAATGGGATTATTTCAAGGGACAAACCTAATCTTTAATCTAAGTGTTAGCAGGATTATGGCCATAAATATCAATCTTATATTGCCTTTTGGAAGGTTACTGCATTTCTGTGATCAAAGGATTAAACAGCATAGACAAGCACAGGCTGTCTCTATGGCTCTTCCAGCAAACACTATCTATATTCTGAGTTATTTTATCTGTCACAAAGATATATTGTAGAGCTTTATGGTGAATTAGTCTATTCTATGCTTACCTGTACTGCTGAAAAAACTATTTCAGTTTTTCCTTTGACTTCCTTCTTAGAGTATACTGAGAGATTTTAACAATCATTTGCAACCGATGCGAACCCCAATGCTGCAGAAATCACATGTACTTGCCAGATACTTCCAAGAGAAACCATCATTTCAGCTAAAATCTTTAAAGAAACTCCACTTTTCTCCTTTCCTCCTCCCTCTGTGCTCCACCAGCTGAAAAGCCAATAACAAAATTCTCCACCTCCTACACAGTTCAGAACAAGATCCGTGTGCATTTCTTCTAGGCATGTTTTGAAACCCAGAGGGGAATGAAAGTAGTTAATGTGCAATGGGAATCTTAATTTCAGCTGCAAATCTGTATCTTTCTCTTGCTGATATGCTGGAAGGTAAATGTTAATATTGTGAGCAATTTAAGTCCAGCCTGGGGAGAAGAAGCAGTTGTAGAGATGTCTCATCTATACTCACCTTCAACTAATGAGAGTTTGCGTGCACCTACAGATGGTACAGAGCTGAAATCAATCCTCAATAATGAAACCACAACTGAAGAATGGACCGAAGACTCCTTCCCAGGACTGGAAATACTGTGCACCATTTATATTACATATTCAGTAATCATTTCTGTGGGGCTCCTTGGAAATGCAATACTCATCAAAGTCTTTTTCAAGATTAAATCCATGCAGACAGTTCCAAACATCTTCATCACCAGCCTGGCATTTGGAGACCTACTGCTTTTATTGACTTGTGTGCCTATAGATGCCACCCGGTACATTGTGGATACCTGGCTTTTTGGAAGGATTGGGTGCAAGCTGCTGTCTTTCATCCAGTTAACCTCAGTTGGAGTCTCAGTGTTTACTCTGACTGTTCTCAGTGCTGACAGGTGGGTCTGATGCAACTCATTTGCCAGGAGATACTTGTGATGTGAAGTTAGAAATGAATAAAAGAGCAGAAGTGATCAGTTTGTGCATGTTTTAATTGTAATAGACCAAAACCAAACCCAAAATCAACCATTCTCTCATTTCATTTTAAAATGTGTGTTAGAAAACTCAGAGCAGTTCTTTTTAATGGAGTGAAGTGAGAAAGGCTCTGAAAGTCTTCTGATCTTTTATTAGCTTGCAGTACAGTACTATGGGTTCTTTTCCTCTATTGTACAGCAAATGGAAATGGCTTAATGCAGGGATAAGACAGTAGATTGGTGCTATCTAGTGGTGCACTAAAGTAATCAGGGAAGATGAAAAATAAACCTGAAAATGACTGAGTGGAAATCCTTTGTCCTGTGCACTCAGCGAGGCTTTAAATCCTACAACATAAAAGATTGACATGTGGGGATAGCAAGCCAAAGGAAAACACAGAACAAATTAGGGAACAAACAGATGACTCTCATGACTTGATGGTTACTGCAAGCACTACACAGTAATATTCAGTTTGATGAGGGCTTAGTGTGATGTGACACATTTTGAGTATTGTCTTTTATAGTTCTTTTCTCTTTTCCAGAGATTCTTCAGCCCAGAGGTTCTGAAATTAAACTTAGGTGATGATGAGAGCACTGTTAGTTGGGATCAGCACTCCCATCTGACTGCTTTGCCACGCATTTCTTTCGTGAATGAATAAATCTGAGATTTCAGTTCAATCAGCATTAGCATGTCAAGCAGGCGAAAAACCTGAAATAAATATTAAGAGAGAAAAAGACTTCCATCTTGTATGCCAGTAACTGTGGATTGTATCTAACAGCAAGTCCAGAGTTTAATCAATGCTACTGTTACTGTACTGCAGCACAGGAATGGTCACGCTGGGTGAGACCAAGGGTTCATGCAGGCCAATATCAGCCTCTAGTGTAAGGACCATAAAAGACACATCAGAAGAATAAAAAGCACTGTCCAACACTACACGTAAGCCCTAAGCCTTCAGATCACCTCCTGAGGAAATGTGGGGTTTGTCTATTTAATAACCTCAGCGGATTTCTCTTGTAGATCCTTGTTCAGCCTCTTCTACTTGTTTAGCATTGAGTTTCACCTCCTGTTGCATAAACAACTCCTTTTTCTTGCTATGCTTTGGCTTCATTTGATGACCCTGACTCTTGTGCCAGAAGAGACAGCGATGATCCCTATCCATCTCTCCAGACTATTCATGTTATATATATATATTCCATCCTCACTATGGGGGGTTCTGAGTTAAGGTTTGAAGAGCAGCACATGGTGTTCAAGAGTTCCATGGATCAGAGACACAGATAATTGCTAATAGTCCCTTTTCCTCTTAATTTTTTTTTTTTCCTAATGATTCCTAAGGTTTTGCTTTCTTGCTGTTTCTTTAGGGTTTGGTGTGGGTTTTAACTCCTGCTGAATATTAAGCTATGTTTCCAATGAATTGTATATTATAGCTCCAAGGTCTTGGTCCTGTATGACATCAATTCAGAATAAATTATGGAGTAGATGGTCTTTAAAGGTCTCTTTCAACCCTTTCAGCCCCAACTATTCTATAATTCTATGATTTAGACAGTTAATTCTTCATGGTAGCTGTTATCTAAATACTCTATGCTGCATTTTCACAGGGTAAGTGTATGATAAACTTAGTGAGAACATCAGTCATGCCAGACTATCATGTTCCAGTATGCTAGAAGAGCTCCAAGTCAATAAACCCAGCATGTATTCAATAAAGAGCAGTCCAGCTTGCAGTTTTCTATGTAAATTTGCCTAGAGAAGAAAAAGAGCAGATCCTCAGGTTGTGCAAAATGGTACAAGTAAGCTGTTGCATCCTCTGGATCCTTTTTCATTGTCTTTTCTTTCGTTCCAGCCTTGTGCTCCTGAAGGGTTCTCTTCTTTGTCCATGATCAAGAGCCCCTGATACTCTGGGAGCAGGGTATAATTTCCTTTGTGGCAGTTAGTTTCTTTCCCACATCCCATTTCCACACAGATTTTCACACATCCATAGCTTTACCCAGATTTCTCTCCTATGTCTGACTTGGTCCACATGCTGCAAAATCACAGCCAGGAATCAACAGCAGTGTTTGCTCCTGTTTTATACATATGAATGAGTACTGGAGTATTGCTTGGAGCCAGATCACTGCACTCATCTGGGATCTTAAAATCATGGGAGAAAGGAGGGGTCTACATGGTTGGTTTCATGTACTGATAAAACAGTTAACCTATTTCATACCTTTACCAGTCTTACATGCTCATTTGCTTTTCTAGGCAGCACCACAAACATAGGAGCGATGACTGCCTTTACTGATCCTAATCCAAACTTAGAAGTCATCTTTACTTAGGAAGGCTTTAATGACAAGTCCTGCCAGCCAAGTCATGAAAGTGCATGTTTAAAATAACCTCCTGTATTTCCATCTGAATTCCAAAGACTAGTTTTCATATCCAAGATGATTCTCCCACCCTCAGCTTAGTGAGAACAGGGATGGTTTCTCCTCAGGTTTGCACTGTCGGTACTTGCATTATTCCTGTGTTCCTTCTAACGACGGGGTTGGTTGGTTTTAGGTACAGAGCCATCGTTAAGCCCTTGGAACTGCAGACTTCAGATGCGCTCCTGAAGACCTGCTGTAAAGCGGGCTGCGTTTGGATCGTCTCCATGATATTTGCTATCCCAGAGGCTGTCTTCTCCGACTTGTATTCTTTCAGCAACCCTGAGAAGAATGTAACTTTTGAGGCATGTGCCCCCTATCCTGTGACTGAGAAGATCCTGCAGGAAGCTCACTCCTTGGTTTGCTTCTTAGTGTTCTATATTATACCCTTAGCTGTCATTTCTGTCTACTATTTTCTTATCGCCAGAACTTTATATAAAAGCACCTCCAACATGCCAGCAGAAGAACACGGTCATGCCCGTAAGCAGGTAAGCTATGATCAAGCACTAAAGTGTGATTAAGTCTGAAGTCTTGAGTCCCAAACCTTTACCTGATGACGAAAGTTCAATCCTCCATAAACTCAGCCCATATTAACAATCCAAACTCCATTATGCACATGCTCATGACTCATTAAGTTGTGAGTGTGTGTGCTCTCCCAGAGAGGGATGGGGTTTGTTTTGCTTTGTTATGGCCGTATTAAACTCAGGAGTTGAAGTGTTGTATTGTAAACAGTGACCTCATCCATGTGAGCTGACACATTAACTATTATACTTGTAAATCCCAGTCTAGATGAGCTTGATGTGTGATTTATAATGGAAAGGGAATGTGTGGAAATACCTTGTTAAATATATAGATTTTTTTTTTCTGTGGGGTTCTTGGTTTAGTTTTTGATTTTGGTGTTTTGGAGGTTTTTTCCAGTTTGCTTTTTTATTTTGGTTCCTAATGGATTTAGCTTTTTAGACCCCTTTGAAAATGAGCCCTATCTACATAAACCCATGGAACTAATTGCTATTAACACCAGATCTGCATCACTTTCTCCTAGATTGAATCCCGCAAGAGAGTTGCAAAAACAGTGCTGGTGCTTGTTGCTTTGTTTGCCTTCTGCTGGTTGCCCAACCACATCCTCTACCTATACCGCTCTTTCACATACCATGCTTCTGTCGATGCTTCCACCTTCCATCTGATAGCTACTATTTTTTCCCGTGCCTTGGCCTTCAGCAATTCTTGCATCAATCCTTTTGCTCTTTATTGGCTGAGTAAAAGTTTCAGGCAACACTTTAAAAAGCAAGTCTCGTGCTGTAAGGCAAAGCTTCGTTCAAAGCCTCCCAGTGCTACCCACAGCAACACACCGACCAGAGCCCCATCCATCACAGGCAGCACATGTGGATCAGAAATCAGTGTTACATTGCTAACAGATTACAGCATCACAAAAGAAGAGGAAAGTGTTTAGTCCATCGGGGATGAAGAAGGATAGAAACAGAGCTTTGCAATCAAGACCCCACTACTGGGATCCTGGAAGGAGGTGCCTGGCTATGGCAGAGTTTTCATCAGGAGTTGGGGTTTTTAAATGTACAATAAAGAAACCAAACTGTGTGGGAGAAGAAGCTGCAACAGTTGAACTTCCCAGCATAAGATCAAAGGGATTGCTCATGTTCCCAAGCATGACCATGGATCCCTAGCTGGAATTCCTGGACTGAGCAGGACAGGAGTCAGCAGAGTTGGAGCAAGAACTATTTGTGGGAATGACTTTGTTCTTGGTGACTTGTTCTTTGACTTGTGACTGAGAGCTCCCTCTGTCAAGTACTTGCATCCACAGCAAGCAAGCAAACCCACCTATGGTCCTCACCCATCTATATGGTCCTAACACCATCAACCAGGAAGATTCCTGATTTCTTTTGTTGTCCTGAACGTTAAAAAATGCTAAACTCATCAAAAGGCACACTATAAAATGAAAGAAAGCTAAGGTTTGTAGTACAGCGTAGTAAAAGAATAAGCATTATGGACCAGATCTACACCAGCCCTTGCTCTGGCAGTGGTTTACTTTAAATCTCTGGGTAAGAACTGACTGCTGTGTAAAGAGCTTCCCTTCTCAGTTCCTAAGGAAGTCAAGGGGACCAGCCAGTGACCACCTCTTGGAGAAAGTTATCATCATCTTTAACCATACTTGTAATAGTCTTTGTGATCTATGGGTAAAGCATCTCAGCAGTGCAGCATTCCAGTGATTTAACATCAAGAAACTGAGATGGATCTGTATTAAAGTTCTATTTGGATTTACAGTGCGCTTCTGAAGCAAGCTGCTCAAACATCCCCTCCTGCCTTACTTTGCTTTGTCTCCCAGAGTCATCTTGAGTGAACAACCTGGATTTCTCTCAGACAAAACTGTGTGTCCAGGCCACAGAACCAGACAGGAGTGAGTTTAAGGGAAAGCACCCCTAAAGTGTACAGTGTGTGAGGGTCAGACTAACCCTTTAACTCCACAGATCCACTCCTGTTGTAGTGTTCGTGGTCATGTCTAAGTGATCTGCACATTTTCAAGCATGATGGGAGAGCATGGTTTTTCTATTGTACTGATTTTCTATTCTTCAAGTTGTTCAAGCAGGATCCCTTTGTAATATTCGGACAGACTGCCTTTATGAGATAGGCCTTCTAATCTCAAATCTACTCATTTTATGCCTCTGCATGCAGAGGCAAGTCAGTGACAGCCTATCATGGGCAGCCTGTGCATCCCTAGAAGGCTCAGCAGGGCTGCTGGCAAAGCCTGTCTTCCCATCAAGAAACACAGCAGGCAAATCTTCCTACCTCCCATTATAAATATGTTGAATAACACTTATGTTTATAGATTTTGTGTACCCTGAACCTGATTTTTGGTCTTTTTGTGAGAGTTGGTGGTAGAAAAACCCAATAGATTTTCTGTTGCTTAAACTAAGGGAGTTGCATCTCAAACCAAGATATTTGTGCAATAAGGTATAGAAGAGGGGTTGCAACATAGAAATTAAACAAAATAGTGATGGAAGTTAGAGAATTTCGGAATTCCAGGAATTTCTAAGCCTTCCAGCTGCACAGAGCCCCCCTAACAACGCACAGCTGGAAATCCATCCATCCATGCCCCAGTATTTGAATTCATTACAGGAGGAGAAAACATATTTGCAGTCTCTCTCTGTTGACTGCACTCATCAGAATAAGCCCAAACTATAAATTCCAAAGGCGCTGGAATTCAACCTCTGTCATTATCTTAAACAAGTTTCATGACAGTCCACTTTAATCTCATCAGGCCTTATTTTGCTCCACTTTTCATGTTACAAGCTGCAAGGCTATAAGCCCTAATTTTAAAATGGATTCTCCCTTTCATTGTACCAGTTTTACACCAGGATAAGACCACTGAAATGGAAATATAACAGCACAGAAATACCATTTATAGTGAAACAGGCTCAGGATACCTTAGTTTACTTTCTTTGTCTTAATAGAACACAGTCTCTAGTAGTGAGCTATGTACAAACACAACGAATATAAGGCACTGATGTCTTCCCTTTCTCTTTTTGTCTTAATGAGGATGCAGGGTGAGATTGAAATAAGGAAACAAGCCTAAACACTTCTGAATCTACTTTTATCTTCCTGGGTCTTGCTATAGGAAATTCTAAACAAAAGATTAAATCAACCAACACTACAGTTCTTTTATTCTAGCTTCTTACAGCCTTTGGAAAACAAACCTGCCACGTTACTGGACTTTACAATTTAGCTCCGTTGAGGCCAAATTCCCCACTGTAAAATCCTTGGCTACACCTCATAGGAGCCTTTAAACCCCCCAGTTCCCCAATTCTCCATTTGCCTTGCTTTGCATGCAGCCACTTTTTCCTTGTTCTCTAACTGGGTAACCTATCTATTGCTAATAGACCCTGTTACAAACCTGCTGTTTCTGCTAGATGCTGCACATGCTTTGGTTAAAGACTGGCAATATTTCAAGCCAGAAGTTAACTAACTCTGCTGTACAATTTATGCTTTCATAATTCTGTACATTGAAATCTCCATGTACTGGAGTGATATTCTGCTTAACATTTATTTTAGCTAAACAATCTGATATTATTTATTCCATCTATTGCCCCAATATAATACCCATAAAATCTGTCCACGTTATCATAACTGGATTTAGGGAAAAAGAGCTGTTTCCTTTGCAATCTTTCTCAGTGTTCCAAAACCCAGTTCTTTTACCCTTAGGTAATACAAGTGTAATTCCATAAGAGCATATGGGAATAATAATATCAATTTACAGAAAAATTGACTGTTATTAGCAAAGAACTGGCATGAATAATTAGTGGTTTACTATTTATATCCTATTTATAACAAGGTAGAAAAAAGGCATAAACTACTGAAAGCCAAGACTCCATCAAAGGTCTTGCTCATGTGGAGTCTTAAGGAGTAGTAAACATGATTTCTAGGATGTATCTTTCCTATAGTTTCTCTCGTGAATGAAGCAAGCCCATTAACAGTTTGTGTTAATGTAACATTTACAATTGACGCTCACCTTAGCAGCAGCTTTAGTATCAGTACTTTAATTTGTGCTGTCACTATTAAAGCTCACACAGGAAGTACTGCTTCATTTTACACAGTTCAATGTGGCTTACTGCTGACACTCTTATCTCGTATGCTTCTGCTATGAATACAAACCTCAAAAATAAGCTAAGGTTACACACAGCTATAGCACTTCATTATTTCAATCAGTGTCACTATAATTAAGTCTCTAATCAGGGTCAGGTATTGGGCTCTGCCACAGATGGTCCCCTCAGTGCAAGGTGAACCATTCTGTGGAATTTCCTGTGTCAGCATAGGGAAGGCGATTGAATTTTTAGCACATCTGGCTCTGGTGCTCACATTTTTCACACTGTGAAGACTCCTCTTCATTCTCACTGGTTTGTATAACAGCCACAGGCTCCAGCCCCATGGAAACCCAACAGAAGAATTACAAAGACTAGAAACCTCTCTGTACTTATCACTGGTTACTTGGTTTAACATAACAAGGCAATGTAAGAAAAGAGTGCTAACTCTTTACCTAATTATTAGCTAATTAGCTAAGTATTAGCTAGTGAATTGCTGGTTCCCCTCTGGTAGCAAAACACTACTTTAGGAAAAGCAGGATTGTTATTTGTAGTAGGTGGTACCTATAGACCAACAATCAGCTCTGATAAACCTCTTGTCACAGAGAAGAGTCAGACACAGATACAAGTTATCCTGCTAATCTTTCTTTTTTATATTCACTTTCAGACATTCTGTCAGGATTTAAAACACCATTTTTTGGCAGTGTAGCCTGATGTGAGCTGTGTAACACTCCAGCTCTTCACACCATCCTCACAACGCACAGCTTGCAGCAGCGATGTTTGTGCAGCCATGAATTATTCCACATTAAGGATGTGACTGAAAGGAAAGCTGTACTGACCAACAAAAATTATGAGTTTCCAAACAAATCAGCTCCCTGAGCTGGGTCACTGAAGAGGAAGAGAACAGATGGTGGTGACATGGTAAGAAGCTCTGCTGCAGTAGCTGCCATCACGCATGCTGTTATCTGTGGAAGGTGTGAGGGAATCTGAGGCAGTTTGTCCTCATAGCTACACTGGAGTGTGCAGATCAGATTTACCACCCACTAACCCTGCTGCACACAAATATGCTCCCACTTCCATTGGATTGAGATGAAAATTGGATCCCCTGTTTCCTGGGACAGTGCCCCATTGCCCCATAGGGAAATCTGTACTACACGGGCACAGACATCACTACATTTACACAGGTGATGGATGTCAAAAACCCTGTCAAAAACAAATGAGCAGTTTCAGACTTAAATTATATTGCTCTTACAGTGTTTAAGGCTCTGATTATCTTGCTTCCAACATATACCCAGCTGCAAGTTTTGTAAGTAGCACAGTTTATGTCTGGCCTCTCATGCTCCTCACCAAAACCCAGTACCTATTTGAGAGCTAATACAAATGCCTCTTAAGCTGTCAGTTTAGAAGTGATCACAAACCAGTCTTTGGACAACCACGGGAATAGCCCTGCCAAGACAAAACTCTTGAAGCACAAAAGATGCCATTAACTAGGATGGATGCTGCTTGTGGAACAGCCAAAGGTTACTACAAGTCTATATTTATATCCCCCATGGTCTGTTGACCACCCAGTTAGATGATGTCTATAGCGGGCCTATAGGGATACTGAGGAGGGATTCTTCGTTAGGGACTGTAGTGACAGGACAAGGGGTAATGGGTTAAAACTTAAACAGGGGAGGTTTAGATTGGTTATAAGGAAGAAATTCTTTCCTGTTAGGGTAGTGAGGAGTGGTGGAATGGGCTGCCCAGGGAAGCTGTGAATGCTCCATTCCTGGCTGTGTTCAAGGCCAGGTTGGACAGAGCCTTGAGTGCCATGGTTTAGTGTCAGGCACCCCTGCCCATGGTAGGGGGTTGGAACTGGATGATCTTAAGGTCCTTTCCAACCCTAACTATTCTATGATTCTATGTCATTCTCTTACAAAGCTCAGCACTGTGGTTTTAACTTTATTATCACGCCAGTGTGTATGACAGTAAAGTTACCTTTGTTCCTGGAATACTCATTTCCAGAAAGCTTTTGTACTGAAGGTAGTTTTCATTTCTGAGTGGGAAGATGGCTTTGCCACTTGTAACCAGCCTCAGTCAGCTTAGCTGTTCATTTAGAACACGTGCACTGTTTTAATACCATGGGGTTTACAACTCTTGGTGAAATGTTGCAAAACAAAGCCTAAACAGTGTGCTTCTTCACCCTCTAAATAAAAACACCTTTAAACACATACTACTTTAGCAATTAAATTTGGTTTTCATGTAGCCTTCCAGTACCTGAAGGGGGCCTATAGGGATGCTGGGGAGGGGCTCTTCTCATTAGGGACTGTAGTGACAGGACAAGGGGTAACGGGTTCAAACTTAAACAGGGGAGGTTTAGATTGGATCTAAGGAAGAAATTCTTTCCTGTGAGGGTGGTGAGGCACTGGGATGGGCTGGCCAGGGAGGTTGTGAGTGCTCCATCCCTGGCAGTGTTCAAGGCCAGGTTGGACAAAGCCTTGGGAGCCATGGGTTAGTGTGAGGTGTCCCTGCTTGTGGCAGGGGCTTGGAACCAGATGATCTTAAGGTCCTTTCCAACCCTAACTATTCTATGGTTCTAGGATTATAATACTGCCTGGATTGCACTGTGAAAACCACTAGGTGGCACTGGATGAAGGTCTTTTAATGGAACTGATTTGAGTAAGTATCCATAGACTGGTCTCTACAATGATTAATAATGAATTGCAGGCTTCGTTACTGTAAAATGATTAAACGTTCTGAAGATAAGCCCTATGCAACAATACTTCAACCCCTTCCGAAAGGCACACAGTGATCGTAGGTGGATGCCCTCAGCCTGTTACAGCCCAGTCCTGTTGGAAGCAGATACATGTCATGGACTGATTTGGGTTGGAAGGGACCTTAAAGCTCCTTCAGCTCCAACCCCTGCCACGGTCAGGGACCCCTTCCACTGGAGCAGATTGTTCCAAGCACCTGTGTCCAACCTAGCCTTGAACACTGCCAGCGATGGGGCAGCTTCTCTGGGCAGCGTTAGCGGTGTCCAAGGCACAACAGGATAAAGCACTACTGTCTCCTATTATACCACACAGGGTCCACGGCTCCCTGTTTACAGCAGGCCGGGAACAGACTTCAAGCTCAGTGCTTTAGAGCCAGCCGCCCTTATACCCTGGCCGTGTCTGTAGTGCAACAGAGCCTGAAGTGCAGGGGCAGGACCGCTGAGGGGCACGAAGCGCGGAATGCCCTTTGCCGGTGCCCGGTGCCCGCCGCCCCCCACCACTGCGAGTCCCAACCCGCCCTGAGGCGGGAATGCAAACCCCGCCCCTGAGCCCAACAACCTCTCTCCCGCCCCTCGCCCCCACTCTCCTTCCCATTGGCTACGCCGCTCCCCACATGACCAGCCAGCCCGCAGCCCAGTGGCTGCGGCACAGATGGGGGCGGGAGCAAAGGGGAAACCCCCTCCGGTGATTGGGGGGGGGGGGGGGGGTC